>VXAX01006175.1:108891-121738 GCA_013399835.1 Leptocoma aspasia | reverse complement strand
TTTTTAAGTCAGTCCCTGAAGCCAGGCTGCATCCGCGCACCCAGACTCCTCCTGGCTCCTGCCCGATCCCATCCTGCCTCATCCCGGCTTTAGGAAACCCGGCCCTGGGCCGCTCCGCGCCCCCTTCCCCGGCCCATCCCGGGCCGCTCTCGCCTCAGCCCCGCCGCCCTCCCCCGGGCCCACACCCCCGGCGGCTTCTGGTGTCCATGCCGGCCGCCCTCACCCCCAGGAGCTCCTTCTCCTCCAGCTGCTGGCGCTTCCTGCTGATCTCCCGCTTCAGGATGGCCATGGTGGCCTCTGGAAGTGCCGCAGGAAAACAACATCGTCACTTCCGGGGAGGCCGCGCCGCCNCGGGGGGCGCCGCGCCGCCGCGCGGCGCTCCCTGGTGGCTGGGAGGAGCGGCGGGATTGGGGGAGTGTCAGTCTCTTCTGGCAAGTGACAAGTGACACGACGAAGAGATGGCCTCACGTTGTCCCAGGAGACGTTTAGATTGGATATTAGGAAAAGTTGCTTCATGTAATATGTAATGATGTATGATCCATGTAATATCATACTGTTGTTGGAAGATTATTTAAAGTGATACACAGACAGTATAATGACGGTAATTATGAGACAGAGCCAAAATACAGATGCTTTGTATCAAGGAATGTAGCAAAAGAGGTGGAATATGATTTTTACAGGAGTCTGTCCCTGTTTTAATATAGCTGGTTTTACAAAGGGGTGCTTGACAGGTTCTTTAGAGAGTGTCTGCATGTACGTTATTCAGCTGTCTTCTCTGTTTAGCTTNTGAAGCCAGGCTGCATCCGCGCACCCAGACTCCTCCTGGCTCCTGCCCGATCCCATCCTGCCTCATCCCGGCTTTAGGAAACCCGGCCCTGGGCCGCTCCGCGCCCCCTTCCCCGGCCCATCCCGGGCCGCTCTCGCCTCAGCCCCGCCGCCCTCCCCCGGGCCCACACCCCCGGCGGCTTCTGGTGTCCATGCCGGCCGCCCTCACCCCCAGGAGCTCCTTCTCCTCCAGCTGCTGGCGCTTCCTGCTGATCTCCCGCTTCAGGATGTCCATGGCGGCCTCTGGAAGTGCCGCAGGAAAACAACATCGTCACTTCCGGGGAGGCCGCGCCGCCGCGCGGCGCTCCCTGGTGGCTGGGAGGAGCGGCGGGATTGGGGGAGTGTCAGTCTCTTCTGGCAAGTGACAAGTGACACGACGAAGAGATGGCCTCACGTTGTCCCAGGAGACGTTTAGATTGGATATTAGGAAAAGTTGCTTCATGTAATATGTAATGATGTATGATCCATGTAATATCATACTGTTGTTGGAAGATTATTTAAAGTGATACACAGACAGTATAATGACGGTAATTATGAGACAGAGCCAAAATACAGATGCTTTGTATCAAGGAATGTAGCAAAAGAGGTGGAATATGATTTTTACAGGAGTCTGTCCCTGTTTTAATATAGCTGGTTTTACAAAGGGGTGCTTGACAGGTTCTTTAGAGAGTGTCTGCATGTACGTTATTCAGCTGTCTTCTCTGTTTAGCTTGAAAAATCTTTGGGGAAAAGTCTCTCTGACTGTGCATTTGTACAGTGTCTCATGCGATGGGCCTTGGCTGCAGATGACAGCTAATCTCAAATAAACCATGGCCTCAGGAAAAACTTCTCCAAAAGTGTTGTCAAGCACTGGGACAGGCTGCTCAGGGAGTGGTGGAGCCACCATCCCGAGAGGTATTTAAAAGATGTGTAGACGTGGGACATGGGGATGTGGTTATTGGTGGACTTGCCAGGGTTAATAATTGGATTTGATGCTTTTAGAGGTCTTTTCCAACCTAAATGATTCAATGAGGCTGGTTATTAGCCAGCCACACAGGGAGCAAATGCCATGTAGGAAGGTGGGATGCCTGTCATATCTGGCATCTGCTTCCTTCAGGCCTTGAGGACTGAGGCAGCTGGTAGGGATTGACAACCTCAGTGTGAACATCCCAGTGCAAAATGCTTTTGTCATCAGCCACTCAGCATTTGTGATACAGGTAGTATTATCAAGAAATCTCTTGTTTTCCTTGTTTACCTGATTTTCTCTAGCTATTCCCACCTTGTAAAGCCCAAAGGGTCCAGAAAACACTCTGAAGAATGAATCAGAACTCCTCTCAGATATTTTTTCACCTTTAGGTCCTCACAGATTTCTTCCTTGCCTTTCCCCATGGTAAGCTCCATTGCTTCAGTAGCTGTTTTGGAGAGTCGTAAGCACAACTGGCTTTTCACCCACTTTAGATAACCTGAGCTGTGTGTCATGACTCTTCCTTGTAGAAAACGGCACAGTGGTTTACAGGGGTTGTTTAACCCCAGGCTGGAGGGTTCTGGATTTAGAAGTCGTGTGCTGCTTTACCTCAGGCTTGAATGCAATTGCTTTGCAATGAGGAAGCAGGAACAGTCCTCCTACGCTTTTCATAGTTCTCTAAAAGGAAATTATATCACATCTGATGGTGATAGCATCCAAGAATGTCTCTGTAGAAGTCCTGGGGGAATGTCCCCACATTTGGGTAAGGGCATAAGCCAGGAGGCTGTAGGAATACTCTGTGGTGGACTTTATGGTAAATGAATCCAGATGCTTATATTGGAGTGCCAGCTGCCCCCTAAATTTACTATAGAGTACACACACCCTTAGACCTTGCTTCATTTCCTGCTCCAGTCTGACACTGGCCTGGTTTTGGCAGGGATACAGGTAATTTTCTTCCTAGTACCTAGTGCAGTTCTGTGGCTTGGATCAAGTATGAGAATAACTGATAACACATTGATGTTTTAGTTTTTGCTAACCAGAGTTTATACTAAGTCAAGGACTTTTCAGCTTCTCATATCCTGCCAGCAATGAGACTGGGGGACACAAGGTGGCCAGGACAGCTGACCCCAGCTGACCAGAAGGATATTCCATACTGTATGGCATCACACTCAGTATATAAACTGGGGGGAAAGATGTTTGGGGGCTGCTGCTGAGGAACTGGCTGGGCATTGCTTAGCAGGTGGTGAGAAATTGTATTGTGCATCACTTGTTTTGTATATTTTTTGTTGTTGTTGTTATCATTGTTATTGTTGTTATTATTATTTTCTTCCTTTGCTGCCCCATTGAACTGTCTTTCAATTCAGAACTCTTCTCATTTTCACTCTTCTTATTCTCTCCCACATCCCTCTGTGGCTGGGGGAGAGTAAGAGAGAGCTTGTGCACCTTCTGGGATTAAACTATGACAGATATTATATCTCAATTAGAGACAGTACAAAAAAGGAGGAAAGCTAACTCACACACAGTACTTGTGAGAAAGGTATAGTTACTGTCAGGCGACTCTTAGACCAAAGATCCCCCAGTTTGTTTTTTTTCCTTAATAAATAAATAAGGTGTCAGGGAGAGGTAAAAGGGACAAGGAAGCAGCTGATTAGTTTATGTTGGTGAAACAACTTTGGCAAGGTTGGAAAGTAATGCTGTACATCTAAAAGTTGCCTGAAAGTTCACTACCGATGACTCAACTTTCCACAATTGCTCTTTTTCCAGTACTTCTGGTTCTGTGCTCTCTTGCCTCCAAATCAAAGCATCCTGTAATATAAATCCCCTCTGTGATCAAGACATTGTCTTGTCCTACGAACAAGAAATGGCAATCTACAGAGTACTACATCTCCCAGAAGAGTTACTGTATGCATGCAAATAGGTAGCTACGTTGGTTCTGGTTTTTTGAGGACATTCACCAATATCTCCCAAAAAAACAAAAGAGAGAAAAAAATCTTTGGTGCCATCCATCCATTTGAGATTTCCCTTTTTGAAGAGATTACAAAACCTTCTAATGTATAGGAAGAGGTGGTGTCTTTTTTCTTTCACTGACACCTCATTAAGAGATCCACTCTCGCTTCCTGTCTGCTCTCCAGGATGGCAAATCTGTTTGACTCCTCTTGGCCCTGATGTCAGGGCAGCACTTTCTGAGGGACATGGATTGTTGAGATGGCTGGGTCACGTCTTGACTGGACACAGTTCAAAGCTCCTCTGTTCCTCAGAACATCTTCCTGAGGCAATATCTATGCTGGCAATTCGCTATGGTCCCTGCTTGCTTCGTTATGGATCTCTCATCCTCTGTCTCCATTCAGAGATGGATGCTCCTTGGCTCTAGGGTGGGTATCTGGAGCTCTGCTTGCTGGACAAACTCATGGTGCACATGAAAGCTCACAGTGTGAGATCTTGTCGTTGGGCCACGTAATGGAAACTGTTCCTCCACAGTGCAAAAGGATTTCTTCAAGTCACCACTGTTCTGAGGAGCCCTCAGAGTGTGGAAACTGTTTAACTGTGTTGTGAAAGCAGACAATTCCTTCCCTGTGCCAGTTCCTCATCCATGCAATGATGCCTTAGATGACATCACTGTATAAGATATTTTTAACACAGTGAAATATGTGCTTTTCCAGCTGTATTTCAAATTATCAGTTTATCATACATGGCATTACTCTACTCATTAGAGTCAATTAGATCATTGCTATAAATCCAAAGCTTGACTATTTGTTTTCTACTGCTCCTGTTTTGCTTTTCAGGGCAGTCCTGCTGGTTTGGTACCACTATGGCTGTGTGTTTCTGTCTCTCATGTGATTAATAAATATGATATTTGCTGTCAGGGCTGTAGTCAGGCCTTTAAGCTTTCCCAAAACCATTTTCAGAGTCTTGAGAACTCCCAGCAACTGAGCTTGGGTCTGGAAGCAATAGCGTTACCCATGTTTTCCCTAGATCCAGGTTTCTGCAGACCTCTGGAACAACCCCACAGAGTTAACCACAAAGCCACTTTGAAGTAATTTCCTTCACAACATTAAATATGAAATCAAGACTGGAAAGGGAAATCTAGAAGTTATTCAAAGTCTTGGAACATTCATAAGAGCCTTGTAAGCAATAGAAATAGAAGCTTAAAACATACATGAGGTGTTTCATTCCAATTTCTAGCTGGTTAAGTGATTGCTCAGCTTTATCTGCTGCAAGCCAACTGTCAACCTACAGACAGATTATTGAAGGCAGCTCAAATAACCCAGTTTCACTCAAATAACCCAGATGTCATCTATTTGCCAAAGTGGTAAAACGGATCAGAATAATTTTGACTGCTCTCCGTGGTTGTATTCAGTTTACATTTAGTTGTTTTCAGGTCATAGCTTTATGATATATCCAGTTTTACTTATCTATTTTATATTAAAACAGGGGAAACCCCCAGTTCAGCCAGCATATGCTTTCACTCACACACAGGAGGCAGAACTGATGCCTTGCAGCTGACCAATATTGCAGAACTCATTTCAAGTAACAAGGGCACAGATGATTCTTGGAAACCCTTTTCAGATAAGTACATGGTTCCTTTTATTCATCTTCAAAACACTATACCAAAAAAAGACATTGGATAAAATTGCCTTTACACCATGACTAAGTATGTCCACTTCTAGCAAAGGGAGCTCTACATCCAGTCTGTCTTTTCTTTTTTTATTAAAGCAGTCCTTAACTTTTGGGAGGAATTAACCTACCCAGTTCCCCATTCTTTGCCCCCACATTTACTTTGCTTACCTCCAGCTTGTCACATCTACAGGGCACCTGCAGGTGTTCTATCAGACATGTTAGTATTTCTGCTACGGATTGCAAACTGCACTTCCCTACAGTCCTGACATTGGGGATGGGCCCATCCCCTCCATTTAGTCAATTTAAGCCACTCCAGGCTTTCACTTTCTTGTTCACCTTTCCAAACAGCATACAATCTCCAGGAGGTCACAGCCAGAAAAACACTCAGCTGGAGGGAAGATTGAGGAAGGAATTGGGATAGTGCTCCACCACAGGTGTCCAAATCCCACTGCAAAGACAAGGAAAGCTCACAGGGGAGGCAATGGCAGAAAAAAGGTTCCCACATTTCCAACAAACATAAGTCTTCCAAAGTGTATGACATCTGTGTATCATGAAGGCAGCATTTGAATTTGGTTTGTTTTGCTTTTTAAAGTATCACTTGATTAGTTCTCATGGTAAGTCAATCCCTGCAACTCCTGTCTGCCAGCACACACCTCTGTAATGCACTGTTAAAACAGTTAGGAGAGGAGTGACATCCATATGGATGTTACTGGTTAGTAAGGCTAGTATGGCTTTTAGAAACATGCTTGAAAGAACTGTTTAGCTGCTAATTATTCTCAGATTTTGACAAGAGAATATTTATGAGCATTGTTTAGGTTGTCTATACGATGCATGAGTCTTTTCTATCCCAGCAGCTTTATTATCTGTAAAACTGAGGTGGTGTAAAAACTCATTATTGCTTCCAAAAAGCTTTGCATTTAAGAACAGCTAATTATTGCCAAAGTGACTGATATGTGAGATACCTGATGAAAATTCTGCTGTTTCAGGAACAGTATTCATAGCTCAGCTTATGGCACTGTGTCATCAGAGTCCCTAATGAATTGGTCCCAAGATGTCACTAGGGAGACTGTGCTTTTTTGACAGCAGTGGCCATTTGTGGCTGTTAAAGAATCCAAAACATCTTGGAGGAAAATGGTCATGCTGCCTTTTTTTGTTGCTTTGGTTTTGGTTTTTTGCTGTTGTTGGTCTTTTTGTAGCTGTTCTTTCTAGCACTCCAGCAGTGCAGGGCAAATGATGTGAAGCATTGAACATCCTTACTCCCAGCATCAGTCTGCACTACACATACCCAAACAATAAAGTCTTCCCAGGAAAGGTGCAGTTACAGGACTAAGCCCTGCAAATGTAGACTGGGTTGTCAAACTGCATGCACTGCACTTTAGATCCATACAATTGTCTCTTTCTTCAACCTTCCCCAAAGCAATATCTACACTTAACATCCCTTGGGGTTGAGACATTTTAGCTGTATTAACAGACACCACCCAAACACCAAATAAATCTTGTTGGATGGTATAAAAGCACATAAAAACATCTCTTTTTCTTCCACTTTAATGTGTATAGAAGATAAATGGTTGAGCATAAAGTATTGTACTTCTGATTTCATTAGCTTTTATTCAATACAGGCAAGAAATCTCTCAAATGATCATATTACTAAATGGTCATAGTTCTGTGTTGTCAGTTTGATCCCTGTAGGATGTGTCCATCTCAGAGAAAATGCCCATGCAGGTGCACTGGCTGCCTCAGCAGAGAGGTCAGGGATTGAATGGGTGATGGAGTCTTCAGTATCTACACACCTCTGAAGGTAAATCCAGAGGGGGTCACTTTAATGAAAATGCTGCTGTATGTATCTTACTGCTGAATAAAAGCACCTTTTTCAGATGTTGTCAGTCTCCAGCCTGACAGAGATTTAAAATTCACATAATCTCTCTTTAAAAAGTGCATGTGTGACTAGATTTTGAACTCCATTGTACCTTGCAATGAAGTTTTATTTTTTAGAACTGAAAAGCAGGCAGGTGGTTATGAATGTGTCTGAAGCTATTTCACCAGCCTGAAATGTAAGTACTGTTGGAAAACATTTAGGAAAATAGAACATCTTAGTAGGAGCTGCAGCAACTTTTCATGAATTTATTTTAGTTTGCATCAGTATTCTGAGCTACAGGGATTATTAGTAGAGAAACTCTCATTGGGAGAGGGGATTGATGGCGTCGAGGCAGCAGCCCTGTGAGTTGACAGGGATGCTAATATAGCCACGGCAGAAGTTTAGAGAGCAGATCAGAGCAGCTGGGTGGGCTGATAGAGAGGATCAGGGCAGCCCAGAGGAGCAGTAAGAGGATCCAAATAAGTGGATTAGTAGCATACCAAAGCACACATTACTTTTAGTTTTCAAACTCCCATTGATTTTACTGCAAGTGCATTTACTAATGTGTGGCAAGAGAAACGGAAGAGGATCAAGGCAGAATCAAGGCACAAAGAGCAAGTCCCCATGGCAAGCTGGAAACAGCGAGAGGCTGGGCTGGGGAGCACAGTGTAACATCCCCACATCAGGCTCAGTCAGGACTTAGAGGAGGATGGCTGCTGCCTGGGCTTCATCCCGCAGCCTCAAGGAGCCGTCTAATGGTGTTAAATGCTTTTGTTCCTGCAGCTGATGCTGCATTCGTTTTCCATCCGTAGCTCCAGCGATTGCATCGCTGCACTCTTACATCTGCCTTCAGCTGCTGTGGCTGAAGCAAACTGACACAAAAATGGAGGAATGATTAGCAGCATGACACTCTTGGAACTCTCCCTAGCAGGGGGCTCGCCGGGCTGCTGGACCCTGAGCTGAGCTTGCTGCAATTTGTGCCTGCAGCATCCACCAGAACTGGGACTGCTGACTGCTGTGTTTGGGCTGGCATGATTGACATTGACTCTGGGATGACCCAAAGCTCAAATGTGCCCTCTCTAAGGACACCAGCCTGGCTTTGTATTTCATCTCTTAGGCAGAAGTGGTAGTGATGCAAAGACACATCCAGACTAAAATTTCTAAGCACTGTTACTCTTTATATAGCACAAAAGTTCAAATTTCTAGGCAATATAACAAGCCCTACTCACATTGTCCTCAGCTCCCTTGAAGCACTTGGGTTGTAAGGGCAAAATTAGTTCAGCTCATGGTTTCTCCATGTTGCAGAGAAGCAGAGGATGTCCATGTACATGGGCAGACTTCTTTTACTCTTCCACCTCCTCTTTCATAAAAAAGAGCATTGTTGAGACCGTTTCTTCTTCATCCTTCAACCACATCTGTTGCTTATACACCTTGGTCTCATCTCCATTCCCAGAATTCAAATCCAAGCACTGGTTTGTCCTAGGGATGACTTAATATCTTAATATCCAATTATCCCACAAGTATTGGATTGGAGTGGATGACCATCAAGTGTTGACTCTTAGAATACAGTGCCCTTCCTTGCAGCCTTAGTCCAAGCTGTACATAAATTCACAGAGGGAGGAAAAGTCCAACCTTACAGTCAAAAGGGGGTTTGCATTCTGATATGGAAATGTTCAGAAGGCTGGCATTCTGATACGGAAATATTCAGAGGGTTTGGGACTGCACACACAAAGAACACTTTGTACATAGATTCAGTTATATTCTTTATTGTTGAAACAGTTCAGGAATGTTTTGGTCTCCCTGAGCTGGCAAACAGATGAAAACATTGGTCTGTCCTGTAATTTTTTTTCTTTAAAATTTATATGAGAAAGATTAACAAGCAACAGGATGGACAAGGCAGCATTTCAAAACTGTGTTCCAAAAGAAAAGGAGAGTAATGACAGAGACATGAAACGTCAAGACTCAAATGGTACAGGGAAAACTTAAGGAGGATTGGAAAACAAGTTAAACTGCACTCCTGACTTTAGAATTCTTCAGGACATCCAGATACCTTCCTCTCTAATGACCTAGCCCTTGGATATACCAGCCTGAGAGCCTGCTGAAAGGGAAGGTTTGTAGTGAGACAGCAGAGCACAACGTGGCCTATTGTCAGCCTGGGGGCTAAGTACTGCCCACATATGTCATATGACCACAAAACCACCACTGGAAACACGACTACAGCTTATAAAATCCTCAGTGCCATTCATTACACATAACTAACCAAAATAGCTCACCTATTAACCTGTCACCTGTGCAGCTCCTGGTCTCCAATTTACCTCTTCACCCTTCTCCTGCTTCCTAATACCACATGGAACCTCATCTGGCTCCAAGATGAGTGGTAATCATGGTGCTATTAATATGACAGCAGCCTCTTCCCACTTCACACGGCCTCACATGAATTCCTTGACATTAGACTTTAAGCCTCAGATCAAATCACTGAGTTTATGAGACTTTCTCCAGTATAATTTTTCCAACTGAAAAGCTGAAGTGGTTCTTAGTACACTTATTTAATTCTCCTCAGCTCTAGGACTCTTTAGTCATCCTTGTCCTATACCATCCTACTTCTGAATAATAAAATATTATAATGAACTGGACACACTTGGAAACAAAGAAAACATCTGGGACATTCTGTGTGAAGAACACTGCTGCTTTTATTACTTAAATATTACTAGAATAATTGTATTTAATTAGTTAGCTCATGATCTGAAATGAAAAAGAAAAGTATTTTACACACCAGAAAATTGTTGGAAAAATTACTATCAGTTAGAATGGGGAGGGGATATTTTGAAAGTAACTTGAAGTATAATAAAATGTTAACTAAGAAATAATCAGGCATGATCATACTGACTTGGGACATGTTGCAAGACAAAGCCCTTATTTAGTTGGCTAATTTCATGGCATTTTGAAAAACACATTACTCAGTTAATGGTTTGAGGAAATACTTTGAAACCATTCATTAATAGATACAAAATTCTCAGCAATTTTCATGTTTTCACCAGAAAAAAAAGGACCTATGGGTTCTTAATATGTAATAATAACAACGTGATACCAAGACAGAAACTGAAATAAAAGATTAAATTAAAAGCTGTTTTCCCAACAGAGCCAGTGTGCACTTTATCCTAAGTCACTTGGCTGCCACAGCGATGCAGGCAGTGGCTATGGAGGGTGACACAAGGCAGCCATTCTAAGGGGATAAAGAGGACTTTCATCTCTACATTTCTCCAGCTGGAATAATGTGACGGTGGCCTGTGACAAACGAGCAGATGATCCCAGTCCAGTTTTAGGATGCCCACCCCAAAATGCCCAACAACAGGCTCACAGCTCCCTGCACATGGGAGCCTTTGAGTTTGTGTGTTTTTTTCTAAGTCCCAGCTGAGAAACACCAGCAGTGCAGGACAGAAAGCTGTTTCCAGCTACCAGATCCTCCTACGTGTTGTGTGGATAACTACAAGACTTTGACCTAAAGTCACCTTGTCCTAGTTTCTAATTCACTTTTATGCAGATGAGATGGCAGGATCAGGGCCGTGGTATCCACACTGGCTCATACTTTCAGAAATGAAAGCTGCAAGATTTATTCATCTGAGTGACCACAATTAGGCTAGCTTGCAGGATCAGGCTTATTCTGCATGAAAAGGATGGATCTCTCTAATTCACAAAAAGGAAAATGAGAAATATCAGTGAAAAAGGGGATGTGCTAACTCCTATAAAACATTACTGGAAACTGCATTGCCCAGACTGAAATGCCATTTAAAACCACTAGTGTCCCTTTAAGCAAAATATCAGCACAGGGAAGGAAGAACTAAAACCAGTAGGAGAGCAGCTGATAAAACACTGCCATCTCAGTTTCATAAATTATACCTCAAAATGTTTCACAAAATTGAGTAACAGAGGAAAACAGAAAAGATTTTTGTAGCACATTCCTTTGCAAATGCAGGATAAAGTTCATCATGTGAGCTGAACTGTAAATGAGGGCCTTATGCTTTATAAAAATTCTCCTATTGTCCCAGGAAGGATGAAAGTCAAACACAACAGTTTCAGCAATGCTCTACGTTCTGTAAATAAAGTTAGTTAGCAAAGAGGAATCAGCAGACTTTTTGGGGAGGGGAAAAAAAAAAAGAAAGAGAAAATACTCTTTTTGTAGGAAAAATTTAGGCACACTGCTGCTGCATTTCAGACTTGATTTCATTGCACTGTACCAGAGATTAACTGGACCCACAAAATCCAGCAAACAGCATATGACATCCATCTACCTTTGCTGCTTCAGCATCCTCCCAAAAATATATAATGCAGGATTTTAAATAGTACGTTAGCCCAGTTTCCTTTCACAAAGTCTTACAGAGAAGTTTAGGAAAATTCCAAAAGTAGCATATTGATTGCCTCTGGGATTTTCCACTTAGCAATTTAATAGAAAATTACACCCCTACCCAATCTGTGAGGTTTCCATAGCCTCCCTCGTGAATTTAATTTTCCAGCATATAATAAATTTTACCATTAGGCATATTTTCTGATATTGCTTCACCATTAAGGCTATTTCCCAATTTTTCTTTTCAGAACCATGTATACTCTCTATGTGGTGTCTGGACGGCACCCTGTACCGAAGAATTCAAGTCTGACTGTGTCCATGCACACAGTTAGGATACAAATCACTACGTTAGTATTCAATTTGCTTCCCTCCTGCTCATTTTATGTCATTATTCCGAGTGATAGGGTCGGTCAATATAACTGGAGCTAACAGGATTCTCCTGGGTACTCTGAGCAGACCAAGGCAAGTCTGCATTTGCATCTGTTCAAGTAGGCGTATGCAAGTATCACATAGTCTTCTCCTTGTCACAACACAGTCTGACTACATGTAAAACACAAGATGATGATCGGAGCTGTGTTTGCAGTTATCAGTAGTCGTAACTGTAAACGCCTGGGTCCTTTCTCTACAGGCAACAGGCAAAAGCACTCTCGGCTGTAAAAGAAACACTCCACCCTCAGTGAATTTAGCACAGTGAGCGAACTGGAAGTGTGGCTGAAGGCGTCAAGTGGTGAATAAATCAAAGCACTAATTTCAGCTGTGTTTGGGCCAGCCGTATGGCTGCAGTGACCTCACGGTGACCGTCGGGAGGGCTGCCAGACGCCCTAAATCTCGCTCCTCTGGAGAGCCGAGACTCTCTTCCTCTTGCTAAGGCGATCTAGTTTTTGGCTGAGAGACTCTCTTCCTCTTGCTAAGGCGATCCAGGTTTGGCAGAGCTCAACATCCCTCAGCCCAGCTGGCGGCTCGGCGCTCTTCTCCAGGCCTCGGTCCATGACACCAGCGGACACATCGCTGCGATAATCCCTGTAAAACACGGCAACAAACAGGTGTTGCCATCAGTTCCTGAGGTTTACCCACTTCCGCACGCCAACTTCAACCCCCTCCCCGCCGGCCCCGGCCCGGTCCTGCTAAACACGAGGAGTTCCTCCCGCTCAGCCCCTGAGGGGAGCCGCGGGCAGCACCGCGGTGCTGAGCGGGCAGCGCCGGTGCCCGTGTGTGAGGCGCGCAGCGGGAGGGGGACACAAAATGGCGCTGCCCCTCAGCCCCT
>VXAX01006175.1:46630-108560 GCA_013399835.1 Leptocoma aspasia | reverse complement strand
GGGGGCAGAAAAGGTAAAATCGGGAAGCGAGCAAAAAATAATGACACTTGAGCAGCGACAGACCTCCTTAGTATTCAACTCTTGTGGATTTATTGTATTTGGGGTGTTTTTTTTCCTCTCCTCGGCTGTGTACATCCGTGTATTTCAAAGAAAAGCTGAATCGAGATTGCTTTATTAAAAATCCACGCAGGTAATTAATTGTACGTGGGCAGGGGAGAGCCGCTGGCGTGTAACTTGTTCGCTCGGGGTGTGTTTGCTTTTGGAAAAGAGGCTATTTTAAAACGGATCGTGAGGGGAGAAATATTTGAATTCATGTCGGGCAAGAAGCACAGCTCTGTGTTTCAGTCTTGTTGTTGTTTTCTTTAATTAAAGGGGAAAAAAGATAAAGCCGCTGGTAGGCATTTTCACAGGTGGACTTCGCAGCCCTAGGGATTTATTTTGCTTGGGGATTTATCCCTTCTCCGACCGATGAGATGTTTTTGCCCTGATGCATTTGACTCGAGATCGTTTCTCCTTTTGTGTTCCCAAGTATTAGACGGGAATATCTCCATGAAACGCCGTGTGTGTCCTGCATGCCAAGTTCAAGGCAGGTGATTGTTTGGGTGTCATGTCACACTGGTGAAAAGGGGGACACACACACGGGTGTCAAGACTTGCTGTCTGAGGAGTGTTCTGCAAAATTACGTTTGAAGCTAAGAAATTCAAAGATGGAAATAAACTCACTTGGTGGGAATAGTAAATAAGGACTGCTGTATCGTGGTAGGGGGGTCTGGGGCATCACACATGGTCCCTGTTAAAACTAGAGGGGCAGGGACTTGCCAGACGTGTCTGAAATGCATTGGAGGTCTGTATCCTTTAGGAAGCCTATCAAGGGTGTAATTTTACAGGGAACAGGTTTGGTTTGTGGGGTTTTGGTACTGAACATGCTCCCAACTTGGAGGCAGAGTTTCCAGCATGACTGAGCTGGAGCCTGGAGGTGGTGAAAGCAAAATGTGGAAAAACAAAACTGAAATTTTGCTTTGTTTCTTTCTGTCCTAATAGATCTGTAAAAAGAGTGTTTCGCAGAAATAGGTGACTGTTTTGCCAGTCTCAGTTGCCACTTCTTACAGGTTTAGATATGCCTCAGTGTATGAGACAATCTATTTAACCTTATTTTAATAGGTAAATCCAGTTATGATGGTACATTATTAATAATATTTTATCTGGGGTCTCTTTTTGGATAGAAAAGTCAAATAGAAAGCTACACTAAAAGCATATCCTAGAGAGAAAATGATGTCTTTTTACTTTGAGAATGGAGGAGATAAAAATCATGTTTTGTATGTGAGTCTGCACTCTCATACTCTTTTCTATCACAGTTGATTAGAAAGATAATTATGTATAAATAGTTGTCTCTTGTAATTGGCCTTTGCCTCTTGCAGGAGTTATTCTGTAATGTCACAGTTCACTGTTTACTGTTGTGAAATTGATATGGTTTTCCAGTGCCTGGACTGTGACGTCCAAGGCAGAAGAAGGAAACCAAAGAGAAAAGGCTGTGCTGTGTGAATTGGTTGGTAACACACCATCTGCTATTGATGTGTGCCCATACAATGCTTATTCTGTCCCAAAAGTAACTTCAGAGCACCTTATCACAGTGATCAATAATGACGCAATCAAGAGAAAATCCATTGCTGTGCTAAAACGCAGCCACCTCTGGGGTGAAATGTGGTGGCTTTAAGGCAGCAGCTGCAGACCAGAAGAATATTGTGACCAGCTGGATGTACAGGGAAGTCAGGGAAGTGCTAGAGAAGAAACTGTGTGTAATCTGCATATCTAAGGACCACGAGTCCATAAGTCATTTAAGTCCTAGTTTCCACGTACTTGCTCTCACAGGTCTTGAACGTCCTTGAGAGGATGAAGGTGCAGAGTGTGGCAGGTAGACCCTGACTAGCTGGCCATCAGGTGCCCACCAAGCCACTTCATCACACCCTCTGCTCAACAGGACAGCTAGTGATCTTGGAAGGCAGCATAAATCCTGCCAGTCTAGTCTCATGAAAGAATCTTTTACTTCCTTGATGTCATATCTCAGACTTCACCTTTACCCATTTCACTGGCTGGGTGTGCTCGGGAAGCAGAGGAGCCCTTTGTGTAGCACCTCATCACTGACCTCTCCAGTTCTGTGGTGTGGTTGTTTTCCCCTCATTTTTTTTCCAGGCCCTTCTCATTCTATTGCATTGCTGTGTTGGGCCCAATTTTAGTTTACATACTGGGTTGTTCTCCTCTTGTGCCTTCAAGACAGNTTTTTTTTTTAATTTTATTTCTTTCACCCCCTTCCCGTTTCCTCTTTTTTTTTAAATTATTTTTTGCATGTGTGTTACGTGTTGTTGCAAAACCACCGCCTCAAGCCTCCCCCCCACCACCTCAGGTGGACGTGTTATTTTTTTCCAAGCAGACCTTGCACAAAATAAAGTTGGATCGTGTTTCTTGGTGAATCCTGCTTNTAGGCATTTTCACAGGTGGACTTCGCAGCCCTAGGGATTTATTTTGCTTGGGGATTTATCCCTTCTCCGACCGATGAGATGTTTTTGCCCTGATGCATTTGACTCGAGATCGTTTCTCCTTTTGTGTTCCCAAGTATTAGACGGGAATATCTCCATGAAACGCCGTGTGTGTCCTGCATGCCAAGTTCAAGGCAGGTGATTGTTTGGGTGTCATGTCACACTGGTGAAAAGGGGGACACACACACGGGTGTCAAGACTTGCTGTCTGAGGAGTGTTCTGCAAAATTACGTTTGAAGCTAAGAAATTCAAAGATGGAAATAAACTCACTTGGTGGGAATAGTAAATAAGGACTGCTGTATCGTGGTAGGGGGGTCTGGGGCATCACACATGGTCCCTGTTAAAACTAGAGGGGCAGGGACTTGCCAGACGTGTCTGAAATGCATTGGAGGTCTGTATCCTTTAGGAAGCCTATCAAGGGTGTAATTTTACAGGGAACAGGTTTGGTTTGTGGGGTTTTGGTACTGAACATGCTCCCAACTTGGAGGCAGAGTTTCCAGCATGACTGAGCTGGAGCCTGGAGGTGGTGAAAGCAAAATGTGGAAAAACAAAACTGAAATTTTGCTTTGTTTCTTTCTGTCCTAATAGATCTGTAAAAAGAGTGTTTCGCAGAAATAGGTGACTGTTTTGCCAGTCTCAGTTGCCACTTCTTACAGGTTTAGATATGCCTCAGTGTATGAGACAATCTATTTAACCTTATTTTAATAGGTAAATCCAGTTATGATGGTACATTATTAATAATATTTTATCTGGGGTCTCTTTTTGGATAGAAAAGTCAAATAGAAAGCTACACTAAAAGCATATCCTAGAGAGAAAATGATGTCTTTTTACTTTGAGAATGGAGGAGATAAAAATCATGTTTTGTATGTGAGTCTGCACTCTCATACTCTTTTCTATCACAGTTGATTAGAAAGATAATTATGTATAAATAGTTGTCTCTTGTAATTGGCCTTTGCCTCTTGCAGGAGTTATTCTGTAATGTCACAGTTCACTGTTTACTGTTGTGAAATTGATATGGTTTTCCAGTGCCTGGACTGTGACGTCCAAGGCAGAAGAAGGAAACCAAAGAGAAAAGGCTGTGCTGTGTGAATTGGTTGGTAACACACCATCTGCTATTGATGTGTGCCCATACAATGCTTATTCTGTCCCAAAAGTAACTTCAGAGCACCTTATCACAGTGATCAATAATGACGCAATCAAGAGAAAATCCATTGCTGTGCTAAAACGCAGCCACCTCTGGGGTGAAATGTGGTGGCTTTAAGGCAGCAGCTGCAGACCAGAAGAATATTGTGACCAGCTGGATGTACAGGGAAGTCAGGGAAGGGCTAGAGAAGAAGCTGTGTGTAATCTGCATATCTAAGGACCACGAGTCCATAAGTCATTTAAGTCCTAGTTTCCACGTACTTGCTCTCACAGGTCTTGAACGTCCTTGAGAGGATGAAGGTGCAGAGTGTGGCAGGTAGACCCTGACTAGCTGGCCATCAGGTGCCCACCAAGCCACTTCATCACACCCTCTGCTCAACAGGACAGCTAGTGATCTTGGAAGGCAGCATAAATCCTGCCAGTCTAGTCTCATGAAAGAATCTTTTACTTCCTCGATGTCATATCTCAGACTTCACCTTTACCCATTTCACTGGCTGGGTGTGCTCGGGAAGCAGAGGAGCCCTTTGTGTAGCACCTCATCACTGACCTCTCCAGTTCTGTGGTGTGGTTGTTTTCCCCTCATTTTTTTTCCAGGCCCTTCTCATTCTATTGCATTGCTGTGTTGGGCCCAATTTTAGTTTACATACTGGGTTGTTCTCCTCTTGTGCCTTCAAGACAGTCGTGCTGTACAGATAAACAGGACATAACAAAAAAGTGACTTCCAGGAGACTTTTCCAGTCCTGTGGCTGTTTGGTCAGAGGTGCAGGTGTGCTGCTTATGCCACCCTCCACTTGTGTTACACCTTTTAGGTGAATCCCCCCAAAGTCCCTTCCGTGAGTTAATCTCTGCCTGGCTTTTTGTGAGGCAAGTAAACATAAAACCAGTTTACGGAGGGAGTAGCTGAGAGTGTTGGGAACTGGGAGGGCATTGAAGAAGTGAGGTGGGGAGGTGGCTCCTTCAATACACTGAATATATTGTTCAGTCTTGAGCAGTTTGCCGAAGGACAGAGTATGTGCAAGTATCAGAGTCAGAAATAGCATCCAGGAGATACTTTAGATACTTTTAGATGCCTTTAGATACTTTTTTTTTTCCTTGGACTTACTAGTCCCTCTGTGCACACATGTAAACAAAGCTCTGGTTTTAGTGAACACCTGCCTGGCATTACGACAGAGACCTTCACAGCAAAATATTCTTTTATTTAAAATAGAAACTCTCTGGTGATTTTTTTTGATATCTTGTGACATCTCTGTATATGAGATGCCAATGCTAATTCTTCAGGTCATCACAGGCATTAATTTCTATAGGTGAATATCCTAAGGTGTCCCTGATCCTCCTTTCTTCAGAATTGGGAGGCCAGTGACATCAGTATGAGTCAAGACAGCTGAGCAATACAGCCCTGATGTACATTGCTGATTTCCTTACTGAGGTGAAGTTTGAAAGTTTGCTGTGGTCTCTGGGAAGGCAAAGTTTTCATTATAAATCTGCTTTCCTTCTGTAAAGCAAGAAGCCAGATAATTGGCATCTGGTGGGATAATTTGCTGTGAAAATGAACACAGTAATTTAGGGCAGGCGTAGCTATTCCCTAAAATCTGTGAAATATTTGAGCTGAGTCTCTCCAGTGTGAGCAAAGGTTTCTTAGGAGGTGCTGATACTGAGCACATTTTCTGTGGTTAATTTGATGTACATGAAATAAACTGCAGATATATTGATAAATAGTGTAGTAAAACTGTAGCAATGTGTTCAGCGTTCATTTTTTCCAGATCACTTGAATTCTAATTTTTTTTATCGTTTTTCATTCCAGATTACCATCATGAGATATATAAGATCTCTGACTACAGCAATGATGTTAATGGGGAGACCAAAGAAACACAACCAGTTTTTTTAGGTATGTGCTTGTGTTGATTAATTTTCGAGCAACATTGCGTGGCCATTTGCAATTAGGGAGGAAAAAACCTCTGTGCAAGCACAGAAAGCGCCTGCCATTGTTTAATATGACGTTCTTTTCAAGACCCTTTTATTCTATGAATTGCCAATATATCCTTTATTAACACTGCTAAAAGTTGTAATTTCAGACATAAATGTTTATTAGTGTCTACACACAGTGCTAATTATCACTCACTCAGAGAGCCAGATGCTGACTCTGCAGTTTTGCAGCTCTGTGCTCACCCCATTTACATTGCATATTCCCTGGCATGCTTCACTGGCAATAGTTTGTGTAATTGGGGTATTACATCTTTGACATCTGGATAACAGAAATTCAATTTCCAGGAAGCTGCTATTTGTTTGGTTTTGCTTCTGCCTTGGGTGGGATAGAGGATTAATGTGCTGTCTTAATGTAATGTCCTTTCACCTCTGGAGCTTGCCTGCTAATCCTGGCATGGCAAAATTAAATTAAATCAACAGTTAAAAATCTGTAAAGAAAATACAGAAGTAATATAGAGTCTGCAGCATGATATGTATTACAGCATATCAGTGCCTGGCTATCAGTGAACCTTTACCTTTTCTTGTGTGCTTTTTATCCTGTATAACTCCTCAGCTGCAGAGTGCTTCTTCCTTTCCTGCTTCTATTGCCTTCCAGTTGCATCCAGGACTTCACCTGGATAAAGCCCCTCCTGGCAAAGATTTGGCAGGTTAAATTCAAAGAAGGAGGGGCCAGTGTTTTAAGCTGTGTAAAGCAAGCTTGTGAACACTTTGTTTGGGCTTTGAAGAAAGCAGATGCCTTTGCAGCAAGAAATTTGGGGATGTCCGCCTCTCCTTTTCAGCACCAGGAGCCTAAACATTTTTGTGGGGTGATTTAAGGTTTCTGTAGTCTGTGTGTGTTGCCCCCTGGAGCCAGCAAGAAGCATTGAAATGTGGGAATTGGCACCTGAAGTTAATCTGCATGCAAAATGCCTTTGTCTCCTAAATTCATAGTGCCACATCCTCTTCTAGAGGTCAGCAGCAAATGGGAGAGAATAGTAGGATGTGTTAAAACGGGGGTGGGAGCTGCCCTAAATTCCCTTCTCAGCTTCTCACCGTTAGGACTTTGAGCAAGTATTTCTTCCCTACACCCATTTCCAGGGAGAAGCAAAGGCGGCTGCTGTGCTTTGTGTTTGGATTTTGTGTTCTGTAAGCACTTTTGGTGAAGTGTGATAAACCTGATGGAGTGAGCTCCACCAGAGGTTTACTTGAAATGCTTGTTCTTCCAATTCTTCATGATAAAGCTTTGGCAAGAATTAGGCATCAGGCAGGGTGCTCTAAGAATGTGCAGACGCAGAGTGTGTCTATGCTTTGACATTTGTGCTCTGAGTCAGACCAACTGATCTTGATTTTGGCTTGGTTTTGTTGTCCTTAGATTTGTTTGGGTTTTTCTTTTTTAGTAAGTCCATCTTTTCGTTGTGACTGAAGGTGTTCTGGCATTTAAGTGCCTCAAGTTCACCTATTTCAAGAGTCAGTCAGAATTTAACCTTTAAGAATGTGAATCCTATCAGGGATCTTCCTTATCAGGTCTAGTCAGGGTGTAATCACTGCTTCACCTGATTTCACTGCTTTATGCGAAAATTTATCTCAGAAGGATGTTTATTCCAACTTGGTGATTTAGAGTCAAGTTTGTTCTCCAGTTAAGTGATCCATGGGATCAGCAATTGAAACTTCAGTGTGAGGCAGCCTTTAGTATGGAATGGATGCTATGATACAGCATTGAAACTATTACCTTTAGGGAAGGTAAAATGTTAGTGGCAGTCTATAAATGAATGGAGCTTTATGAGGAATGGGATGTGGAAATGCCTTTGTTGCACAGCTGAGCGTGGTTAATTCAAAACTGCTGTTGAGAAGAGAGGCACTACTAGGGTAAATGAGTAAATCAGAAGAATCCAGTTTGTTTAACGTACAGATAAATAAAGGATGAAATGTCAAGAAAGACTTGATGAACCTACATGGTCTTTTTTGCACCAGATGCACAGATGGGCACAGATGGGCAAAATACAGCTTTCTGTAAATGTAGGCTGAAAATTGGAGGAAGCTTCAGTGCAATTAAAGGAACATGGTACTGGATATGACCTCTGATGGCTGCAATGGTGTGGAGTCCAACAGCTATCTGAATAGAGCTTGGGAAGTTTTCTCATGTAGTGCAGTGTTGGGAGTGGGAGATGTGGTGGCTTGTCCTCTCCCCCAGTCCTTTGTTCTGATAAGATGATGAACAAGAAGTCACATCTTTCTAGATGAAGGACGTGCTAACCACAGTCTTTACAAAATTGCAGGGGAATGTGGAATATCACTGTTTTGAAGGAAAGGGCTTAGTTATCTGGTACCAGGACAGACTGCTCAGCCTGAGAAGGAGGAGGCAGCCCAGAGTGAAATGCTTAAACCTCAAACACGGGTGAGATTTAAAACAGACCTGACTTCAGTTTTTCCAGTAAAGTCACAGGGCTTCTAGCCCAGACTTGGTATTAAAAGCCCTTGAAGGGACTATGTACACCTGTCTCCTGTGGACAGTGATGATTAAACTTACACTGTCTATTAAAAAAAAAATCTTTTGCGTACACCATATTGGTTTTTTTCAGTCTTAATATTTTCATTACCAACACAAAAAAGTGGAAATACAGTATACTTCCAGACTGAGTGTTTTTACAATGCTTTCAACTTGAAATTCAGGCTCTATGTTTGAAAGGTTAATGCAGAAAACTAATTATATTATCCTGGTAATCAAATGTGTGATGAGACATTTGTCTGTGTAATTAACAGTGAAGAACTTTTATAGTTTCATAAAATTGCATGCTATGCACAGTGTGCTTGGAGCATTTGTTTTGAAGAGATGTCCAAAACAGAGATGTTTATGACTGATATAAAGTGGAACTGAAATGTACTGTAATGCAGGTGTCTGTGCATTTTGCAGCATTTCGCATTGTTGAAATGGAAAGCAGCAGATTAATAACTTCGCTGTGTCATGGTAAAAATAAATAATGTGTTCTTGGAGCAGGGGAGCAATGCATAAGTTACTCACTAATTTCAAGAATTTATTCTGTCCCAGAAATTATATCCTTTGCAATTTATTCACAGAGAAAAAGTTGACTTAACAAGTAACTTCACAGACTTGTGTTACTGTTAATAGGATTATATCCTGAGTCTGGTTGTTGCAGTAATGGCTTCTGTAATGAAGACTGCATAAAAGTTTATTTTATGTATCTGTGTTCTCTAATGGTCTGACTTTGTAAAGTATTTCCCTTTGGGGCTAAAGCATGGTCTTGGCCTGGGATATTTCCAAGAACTGGGGGAAGGTGTTGCGTATCTATTATTACTTTTTTAATTATATGATCCCATTAATATATACTTTTATTGAACAGTTGCTCACTTGTCCTGAGTGATTTAGCTGGCACAGCGTGGTGTGAAAGTGTGTAACTTGGGCTTCTGTAGCATCTCGTGTTGGGTGTTTTGAACCTCTTTCACCAGGCTCTTCCAAAGACTTGCTTTGTTTGTGGTGGGAGTGGTGGCTCGGCCACCTGGTATGACCCAGTTTCCAGGGAAACAACCCCCAAAGCCTGAATGGTCTCAGGGTCTGATCCTGGGTTTGATTTTGTAAATTTCTTTGCTTACATTAGTGTTTGTGGGGCTTAATAACTTTGTTTGTCTCATGGTAGGCAGGGTTATCAAACCATATTTCTGTGCTTGCTTTGGGAGTAAGAGGTCTGATTTGAGGGTGATCAAGTTTTCCTGCATATCTAATCCTAGTGCTTTGTGTGAATATAGGAAAGTGCTTTGAGGTGATGTTTTAGAGCATTGCTAAGATGCCTCGACTTAGACAGCTTCAATGTCCCCATCTGTTAGTTTAGCAGAGTCAAATTCTCCAGCTCATAATTCGTGTTGCTTGTGTGACCCCCTGACACTGCTCATGACCACTGCCCTCCCCACTGACTTGGCGTTTAGGTTTTTAATTTGCAAAGGATGTTGTTGCCTGTGTTCTTTCTTCAGTGTAGAGACTTATATGCTGGCAAAGACCTGGGATTGCTTTTTGGGAAATGTGTGCTTACCCCATCAGTTTAGTTACACGGATGCCCAATTCCAGTTATGCACAGAGAAGTCACAGTAAGATTCCACGTGATTTAGGAGACCTTTGCTCCAATAAGGAATCATGTACACGGATTCTCTATTTTCCCCATGCTGACCTCCACAACTTTCTGTTTTAGGACAACTTGTGGTACAAGATGACAAAAAAATACCTTGATTTTTGAAAATTATGATTTGATGTGGGTACAGTTCTTGCTGAGAAGGGATGCTGAGCTTCCTTCTGGGATAACTGTCTCTAAAGGAAATACCTGAACACTGTGTAGCATTCCAAAAGGTGTTTTGGTGAGTTCAGCCTGGCTGAGCAGTGGAGATGTGTGCCCTGTGTGCACGTGCTTCCCCATTCCTTGAGCTGCTCTGAATCAGCCCTTTACAGTCTTCAAACACAGCAGGCGAGTTTTGCTGGCCCCCTTCCAGAGAGGGCAGCATTCAAATGGCATCTAATAAATTGCAGTTTAATATGCTTAATTATATAAACCTTTGGACTTATTTATTATTTTTTGTTGAGCTTTCATGCCATATGCTTCAACTCCACTTTTTCTCACCTCTGAAGCCTTGTTTCTGTACAAACCAGGCTCATGTTGTCAGCTCACATGTGCTTGTCTGGCTGTCACTGCCATTCCTACCCTCACAAGAGCTCCACCAGTTTCAGCCTGGTTGGATACAAAGGTGGAAATCTGAGATAAAAGTAACTTCAGGAAGCAGCCTGATCCAGGAAAAATCCCTATTTGTATGTTCAAAAAAGGAAAAAGTTCCACAGGTGTTTCATCTCTCCAAAAAACATAAAATGAAACTATAATAGAAAAACTGTGCTTTAAAAGGCATCTTGTGAATATTTCTCAAAATATATGAGAAACATAAATGTTAAAAATAAAGGATGTAATTGCAAAATACTGGACAAAGAGAACATGATGGTTATTTGGTTTTGTAAATTGAAGGAGGGAAATACCAGATACAGACATTTGTCCAACTTTAATTCTGTTCACCCATTTATACACTTTAAAACACACACATTAATACAGACATGGTTATCAGTTCTCTGATACTGGGATAAAATGAATGCTTGAACATATCAATATGGTTGCATATAATTTTATAATTGTTTGCAGTGCTATGGTAATATTTGATAAACTGTTCGGGAAAAGTCTAACAATGTGTTGGTAAGCAATGTGATATACATTAAGTTTAATAAACATAGTAGTGAAAAGAAGGCATATAGGGGTGAAGAGTGTAATAAATGAATTATCATTAATATGTTGTTAAATAGAGTTGTTTACAGGCCTGTTGCTTCAGACAGCTGCACACTTAGCATGTGGATGCTACTGCACCCTGGAACAGTTTGCTGGTTTACATTTGTTCCTTTGTAATTTTAAACATTCTTGCAGCTTTCGAAGCAGGAAGTTATTATGTCCTGTACACTTTCAGTATGAAATAGATTGAAATGAATTTTGAGGAAAGTACTTTTTATGTTGTGTAGCATTTATTAAAGGGCTTTGTTTTGCTTTTTTAAAATTTGTTTTACAAGATTAGAGTCAGGTCATGTAGGGAAAAAACCAGGTTGTTTGTAAGGGGCCATCGTGTAAACAACTATAACAGTAGTTATTAAAAATTGTGAATATGTTTTTATTATGACAATTGACATCTCTGTATACAAGTTCCTAAATAGGGCTCTAACTTGCCATGGTTCTATTTGAGTAGCATTTTGTAAGTGTCTTAGTGTTTTGCAAGTAACTTCAATGGTTTCAGATAAAACCCAGGGATTTACGTGGGCTATCCAAATGGCAAATCCTGTAGGCAGCCTTTGGAGGCATCCCCGTCTCCTTGGAAATGGTGAGGAGCTCTGGTATGTGTACAGAGAGAGGCTGAAGTATGCACTGCTCTTCTCAGGCCTCAGCATCTATCTGGGGAAGCTTTGCACAGATAGATAATGCAGATTTCTATGTAATAAACTATTTTTTTTCCCAGTGCTTTATTATTCTATTTAGCAGGCTCTTCCATAGGACATACTAATTTGAGTTGTTGTGTTTTCTCGGTGCCCCATGTACTTTTTTTTCATTTTTAAATTACATGGTTATTATCTGTGAAAATTATCAGTAGTGGAATAACTGTGATAACAAAATGCTGTCCTTGGGCTCTAGAGCTAATAGCCAAATGTGATAAACAGGGAGCAAGAAGTTAAATCTGTTACTGGTGTTGTACCTATCTGCAGATTCAGGTGGTGTAACATCATCTGCTCTCCACTCCTGTGGGGAGGATGCTGCTGTTGCTGGTCATCTACAAACTAAAAGCTGGAAAAAGGCACGACTGGGAGAGGAGGGATGTAAACTTGCACTGAAGACTAAGTCAGGCTTATAGCCTGTAGGTGTTTAATGCACTTCCTTGTAAAAGGGAAGACATTTTAAAAACAAAAAAAAACCAAACAGAAAAATCCCTGAAAAAAAATCCCAAAACCTGAACCCCAACAAACAAGTTTACAAAGGGTGAATCTTCCTGTTTAAGTATGGATCTACCTAATCAAAAAGATAGGTTTATGTAGGGTGCGATTTCAGGGTTTATTGTAACATAAATGTAGTAGTTTTTTCTATCTGGAGTTAAGTATGCTCATATCACTGTATAGGAAGACTTCTATATAAAGGAACAAGGGAACAGAATCAAGGCTGAATAAGCTCAATTAACATTAATATTTTATGTAATTGGGTAACGGAAATTTAATCTTTCTAACAACATGTCACCCGACCAGACATGTCGCACAGTCCCTGCACCCAGCAGGAGGAGGTGGGTGGGAAGCTGTTTTGATACTCACATACATTTTGCCATTGAGTAGAAATCCAAATTGCCAACTTAAAACTCCCAGGATAATGTTAAATGCACACATTTAACACAGCAGGAAGGGATTGCTCCAGGCTGTGGTGTGGTGGGAACATTTGGAGCTGGGATACGGGCAGGTACAGCCCTGTACAGGAGAAAGGCAGCGTGCAGTGTACGGGTGTGAGTATCTCCGTAATTGGAGTCCAGTGCTACTCTGCAGCCTTTCAGGGTTGGGAACTGTTAAGAGTCACCCTTGGCTGGGGCCAAAAAGTGTCATTTTAAAGGAATTGGTGCTGTTAATGTTCATTAAATCACACCCGCACACATAAATCTGTGGGCAAACCAACAAAATAAATAAATACAGTGCAGAACTTCCTTGCAGAGGGTTTTTCTCGCCGCTTTAGCTGGAGTGGAAACGGTGCTGGAGTGTTGCTGTACGGGATTGGCAAATATTTTTCTAAGTTTGGACTCCAAGCTTTCTTGCAAGCCACCCACTCTCCTCGCTGGATTGGGGTGGGCTGGAGCCAGCTGGCAGCAGCCCAGGGAACCGGTGCACCAGGTCAAGCAGGAGATGCTGGGATCCAGCAGAGGTTGGAGCACATTGTTCAGCTCCTCTCCCCTTCTGCTTGTTCTCCTCCTAGAGCAAAACCTCCCTCTTTTGGGTGTTCAGTGTCCCTGGGTACACCAGGCTTGCAGCAATCCCAGCCACGTTGAGCTTGGCCTGTGTTGGGGAGGGCTTTGCTGCTCATTTAGCTGTCTGGTTTAGCTGAGACCTAAAAGTTTAGGCAACTAAATGGTGCTATTGAGTTGATAAAATTGTTCACATGCCTGGAATTTAGCACACTTTCAAGTACCTTGTTGAGCCAGAGACTGCACGCCTTGCATCTTGGATTTTTGGAGAGTAGTTTTTTTTCCTTCGAAAGTTTCCTTTGTACAGTTGCTTTGCCAAAAATAGGTTTCTTCTGGGAAGCAGAAATATAAATTGAATAGAGGATAGCAGGCATTATTGTATTAAGTATTCTATAAAGGAAGGTTGATTCATCAGTTTCTAGATCTTACTTATGACTTATCCTTTGATTAGGATACTTGATTTTTCTATTACCAGTAAGAAAACCAGAAGCTTCTTTCTTCAGAAAGGGCAATGAACACTTCCTTGTTACTGATGAAATGTAATGTATGCTTTAACAAGCAAAATAGCTGCTATCTGCCCAAAACACATCTATTCATTGTGCAATCAGCAGTTGCATATGTAAAATTAATACTTAAATGGTGCCAGGAGTATTAAGTATGTAACTTTTATTATTTAAATGCCCTGAATTTATTTGTAACAACCACATTTTTCTTGTATATATTTTCATTTTCTTTTTAGAGTCTACATTTTTAAGACATCCAGCAGTTCAGCTATTTGCAGTTACACACATATTAGCTACTGTTTAATTTACTCCTGTGTAATCCAGCATTACTAAATTCTGTAGAATAAGGAACTGATTCTGTTCATTAAAATCAATAGGTGCAATGCTGTTCTGCATGTGTGTGGTGTGATGCTTTCTGTGCTTTTTTTTTTTTTTTTTTTTTGTGGGATCTATCCTTTAACATACGGCAAACTGATACATAAAGGATCTGATCCTTTGGGCTTTACTCAGGGAAAATATCCACTGATGTCAATGCCTGAATAGGATCAGCCTCTTAAAAGGACAGTTTATTTGAAACTGCTGTAGCTATTATTATTTCCTTCTGGCAAAAAATAATCTTATTCATCAAAGCCTTAGAAACAGCATCAAGAAAGCCAAGTTCAGCAGGTCTTGCAGGCACGAGAGCTGTCAGCCATGGCTGTGTGAACGCATAGCCTGGTACATCCCAACGACCACTCAACCATCCCTTTTCATTCTTGTTGTTATTTATTTATTTATGTGCTCCAACTCCTATTGGCATCTAAAACCACTAATTGCTACCCATTACTGTTTTTGCTAATTTACAGTGATAACTGTGGCTCTGTTTTCATTAGGAGATGAAAGCCGGGAAATTAAAAAACAAATTACAGGGATGAGAAGATTACTGAATGACAGCACTGGAAGAATCTATCAACGAGTTGGCAAAGAAGGAGAAAAACTGAAGGAGGAGCCCCAAGATTTAGACTTAGCCTGGGCCCAGCGCCTGAATCCCCCTGCGGAGTCCCAGGCGAGCCTTCATCCGTCACAGAGCGGTGCATGGAATGAGTTATCACCCCAAGCCAGCCATTTTTCAGGGCAATATGGAACTCGATCCAAAACATTCCAAAATCAGGCTCGAACTGTGGCATCCAATGGTATGACCTGTTAGACACTGGGAATGGTGCCTTTTTTCCCCCCTCTCCTTGTTCTCTACTAAGTATCTACCTTTGTTGTGATGATATATTGTACCACTGCACTGAAAGCAGTTATAGTTCAGAGTCTACAAAATGAGCACATAGTTATCACTTCAAAAAGGTGTGAAAGTGGGCACTGTACATTCTGCTACCATCTGTCTTAGCTTTTAAAATGGTGATAGGATAGAATTACTCAATGCCTTTACAAGCTTAATTTCTATACAGTACTTACTAAAACAGCTTTTGTCATTGTTACTAAATTCATGGCTAATTAAATGTCAACCTTTACCACTCCTCTTTGCTGTGAGTAATGTAGCACTGTTGTGACACCACTTGTGGAGCAGGATTCTACTGCCTTTCATAAGGGGATGGCATCAGCCTTATAACAGCCACTGAACTGCAGGTACAAAATTCCATCACAGCCTTAGGCTTTTATTCCAATGAGACTATTGGAGAAAAGAGATGGTGGAGTCTACCTATGAACAGCATGTACTAGAGTGTGGCCAATCCAGTACTGGCAGAGAGCTCTGCCCTGAAGTAGATGGCAGTGTGCCTTTAAAATGCCTTTTTCTTATTAAGTCCCAGAGAATGGAAGTTTTGCTGCCAGATTAAAAATCTCTGCTGTCAAAACCCCACCATAACAATCTTCTAAATATGGAAGGACCCAAAATTCATCACACATCTCCTTCTTTGTCCTTAGAGGCCCTGGGCACTGGCAAGGACAGTTCTCTACATGCACAGAAGTGCCCAAGCCTGCCTAGATTAGGTGCCTTGTTCCCAAATCCAGAAGGTAGGTGGAGCAGCATCTCTATCCCCTCAGGGGCCTGATTCAGCATGTGAGCTAAAATGTGTTGACAGGATTTGGCCCTATATGCAAGAAAATGTCAGCTTTGATTTTTTGTATGTGGAGGAAGGATTCAGTTGACTTATGATCTCTTACTTCAGGTTTGAAGCAGTCTATGGGACATGGAAGGGTCAGGTTGAGCAACCTCCTGGGCTGGACAGGAGAAATGCCCAGGCTCCCAGCTCTTAGGGGAGCACCCCAGGAGGCACCTTCCTTTGCAGCTGTCCTGCTGCTGAAAGGAATGCAATCTTTTGGGTTATTACATAAAGGAGGGTGTGGGCCCTCTCCTCTGGCCACCTTTGAAAAGACAATCTGCATAGCAATTTGGTTTGAGGTGTCTGCCTTTGGTGGGCTGTTGTGATCCTGACTGCTGCTTGGGCTCCAAAGCCTGGTCTCTAGGGAAAAAAACCTTTTGATAAATTTCTGAGCAGCGAGTAAGCCCTGAAACTGCTCCTCACCCAGCACACAGCTCTTCTGGGCATTTTAACAGCCTGCTCCCCCCCACCCCCCCATCCCTTGCATTGGGAGCCTGAGCATCAAACTCAGTATTTTAGATTTTATTCAGAGGGTGGACAAAGTTCTTAAAAGCTGGGTGTAGAAATGATGAACAATACTTCAAAGGAGATATTACTCCTTGGTACTTACCATGGTGTTTAAGTTACCAGAACAAACATAATGTTATTACCTGGGGCTGTCAGTCTTAGGTCCTCACTGGGGAGATGTTCAGGCATCTGTAGTAGGTGATCTGAGTCCAGAAACTCCTTCTGTCCACTGTGGATAGATACTCTATAAAAAATGAAGATATATGTTTTAGGCCGTCTGAATTGCTCAAAGTTGAATGTAATAGACACATCAAGTCCATCTCACTGGTGCACTTATGTACTCACAAGATAAGGTGGTTCAAGGAGAGGCTGGAATAGATGTTTAATAGGTGCTGGAATAGAAAACGTTCATGAGGAAGCTATTGACAATGGTGCCTGGAGAGGCTACCTAGAACAGAGGCTAGACAGAGTAAGAGAAATAAAGTAGGTATTTATTAAAAAGGCCTTCAAAAGATACACTTTGGGCAGTACAAGAGCCTGGCTGAGGCTACATCCAAGATGGACAACGGCTCATGAGCTTTTCACACTTTTATAAATTTGGTCCATTTACATATTGGGGTTAATTGTCCAATTACAGCTTCAGGTAATGAAGTCACATTCTCCCAGTTTTACTCCCCCCAGTTTGCTTTTATTTATACCTTTTGGGGCCTGGACCTGCAAGGTATCCTTGGTTCTCAGGCTGGAAAAGGATTGTTTTGTCTAACTAAACTGTGAAGAGAACTTGCTAACACTCTATATGAAGTTCAGAGTTATCTACTAATGCAGTACAGAATTTGAAAAATATGAGAGCTGAAACTTAAGGCGTCAGCAAAAATAAAAGAGAGTAAAGGAGGACCAGGGCAAGCCTAGACATTGCTGCAAAAGAGAGAAGAGTAGGAACATACTTGAAAACCAAAGGGATTTATTCCAAACCAGATTTAAGGTGCTGGTTCCACAAGTCAGGGTGTTAGGTAGCCATCTGTGACCCACTGTTTTAGTGGAAGCCACCTGGGACTACAAACAGTGAGCACCCTGTCTGTCCTATTATAGACAATAAACTCACACTTGAGTTTCATTTCTTGTGTTCTGTACCAAATCCAGCAGTAATGCAGCAGCTGAATTGCTTTTGGGTTGTATCAAGATCATTTTCACTGGGTAGTTCTTGCATGTCTTTCCAGTATAAACTGGTAGCAACATTAGTTACAGTGAGTGAATTCCCTCTCAGCAGATCCAGCTGGAAGAAAACACTGTCCTGGGCTACTTACTGCTCACATGGGGGAAGCAGCTCATGTGCTTGTGTCATCTCCTTCTATCAGTCACACAGGCAGGTATCAAATTTGCCTGCTGGCTGGCTTCCAAAAGAGAGGGAGATGGCTCTTTAAAGACTCCTTCATAAAAATAAAAAGTCTGATCTCCTTTTAAAATTAAAAATTGATTTATAACAGTTGAAAAGGGTTGCTTTTGTCCTCTAAAAATGATAAAGATAGTGCTTAGAACAATGACTGAGAACACTCTACTAGATCTTTCTTACAACACAATAACTGATCAGAGGAGGGAGGATAGAAAGAAAATAAAAAACCCTCATGAATATGTAACAAGTCAGTAGAACCCTGCTTCGATTTAAAATATTGGTGGTCTCTTTTCCCATTCCCAGTACCTATGGTAGATTTACATGGGTAATTTCTATCAATGCTAATGGGGATTATAAAGTAAATCCCCTATGCCTCAACGGGAAAACAGACCCCGTGGTTTTCCATCAGGAGCCTGTGTGCCTGTGTGTTTTCATTGGGAGCATGTTATATTGCAGCAGGAAAGATGCACAGGTATTTACTGATACAATTTGTTCAAGTTTTCACATGCAATTCACCGTGATGTAGAGCCTTTGTTAAGAAGGAAACAAAAGCCACCAACCCTGTTTCCCCACACACTTTTTCAGATATCATTTCCAGAAGAAAACACTTCTAGAAGCCCTCTAGAATATTGAATTCTGATCAAGAGAAAGGACAGGCTTTATCCCAAGGATCTTTCAGTCTAAAACAACTGGGAAGGATGGTCTTACTTTGTCTGTTGATAAAACTCTTCTAATTTCTGTGGCTCCCATTTCTGGGGTACCTGCTTGTCTTACTGAAAGGTACAAGTTTTGCTGGTACTATTAAATTATAAGTCGTCTTGAAATTCATCTACTTAAAAGTCTACTTATAACAGGTAGGTAAAGGGTATTGGTGGAGCAAAGTTGAGGGATTCTGATTAATCTCTTGCAAAGCTAAAGATAACATTCTTTTTTTCCCTCTGTACCTGTAACAATGGGCTAAACACTTTATGGACCATTGAAAAGGTAAAATCCCATCCTTGCCCCAGGGAACTCCAATGAATAGACTGTGTACAAAGGAAGGGTGAGATCAAACTAGGCAGAGTCCTGCTGAGTCAGAAACCCTTTTGTTTCATTTTGAGATTCTCAGCCTGTTTTCCAAATAAATTTTTTAGTATAAAAATCATTTTATTTGCAGCTGAAACCTTTGAGAGATTAAGCTAGTGATGCCTTTGCGTTTGCTAGATTTGCAGAGATTTTTTTAACTACTCTATTTATCTTAATACAGTTTTAACCATGTATTATATTTTAAAAAAACAAAATTTGTAATTGCAGTAATGTGGAGAATCTAAATATCTGAGGAAAAGAGGAGTGTGAAGCCCAGAAGATGTCAGCTGTCTTTAAGTGATGCATTCGTTTAGCTTTACAAGTAGCTCACCTTTGGAGTGTGACCATGGGTTTGCTCAGGTCTGATAGATGCTGCTTCAGGTCTGAAGGACTGTATGGAAGGAGGCAGAGAACAAGTGGCTGGTGGTGGCCAGATTTTAGTTATTTCAAACAAGGATTTAGAGTCAGGGCATCTGTGTGGGTCTGACATCAGGGATCTCTGATGAAAGAACACAACCCAAACCTAAAAAGGTGTTGATAACCTGGTTTGGCTTCAGAGAAAAACAGAAGTAATAATGAAAAATGTGAAGATTTATAAGTGGAGATTAAATTAGAGTTACTTATGTTCACTTTAGCTACGTAATGATGAAAAGACACCTGGTCAGGCTATGGAAAAAAAAAGGGAAATACACTGGCTAAAGTCCACATGTCACACCAAGTGAGGTTATTTTGTTAGGTGCATTTGTACCTATCTTCATGAAATGGTCATCCCTCCTCCTGCAGTCTTGAGCAGTAAAATAGCCATCAATTTAAATGACTGTAAGGACATTTAGAAAGGAGGGGATGTGCATCCCATCTAGCCTCAGCTTCAACCAGATACTGCTAGGTGTTGAATTTTGAAATTTTTATTTGCAGCATTAAAATTAGGGATACAGCTGTCTTAAGCTAAAGTGCAGGATACAACTATCCTGTAAAGTTTGAAATTGTTCAGCTGTTAGAGCCCGTTCTAACTGAGAACAAAAAAACAAAAAATGCAAAATTTCTGGAAAGTAAAGCAGTGTAATAGAAGCACTGCTGAGGACTAGAACTAGAACTATGTAAGTTCAGTTAAACACTAGTAAGAATTACTAGAGAAAAGGAATCTCTTGAACTACTATATTAGTTTTCAAAGGGAAGCTATGGAAAGCCCATCTTGTAGGTCACAGTGGTGGAAAACATCAGAGAAAACAATCCCACCCTAGCAAACAGGAAGAGCAGATTTGAAAGCTTTCATTGCTGGTGGTTCTTTTCTGTCCTGTTCGTTTTGGTTTTTTTCTCCAAGTAGAGTATTTTATTTTCATTGTCTCTTCTTCACATGGTAAAGAATCACCTGTAACATTCAAGCGGTTTAAAAATTCCTAGACCCTCATTTTATGTACAGTACAAACCTTTATTGCATAGACTATCTTCGTTCTTTGTAAGACTGTTCCAGGAGATGGGCTTTTTTTTTTGTGTGTGTGTGATAAAATAAGTATGTTTGTAATGAGATTTGGTGCTTTTGTTATTCAAGATGAACTAGCCTGACAATAGAGAGCCCTGCTGTGAGGAGTGCATTATATTCACACACTGAGCAGTCTTCTCCAGCCCATTGCATCCCAACTCAATATAATTGCACGTATTAGTAATTGAGTAAAAGCTAGTGGTCCCTTCCTCTTACAAGGAATCATGTTGAAAAGTATTTGCTTTCATGCTTTTGATCTGATTTTACAATCTGATATATTGATCATAGTTTCAAACACCTGCTAATAGTTGTCTGGGTGATTTTTTGTGATTTTTTTGTCTCACCCATTTCATTCCACTCTCTTTCAGGAGAAATTCCAATGGTGAATTCATCAGTTGGACCAAACTGCTGTACGTGTAATTGCCAGTCAACCCTGCAGGCGATTCTTCAAGAGCTCAAGACCATGCGAAAACTGATGCAGATTCAAGCAGGTACAGTGACCAGTCCCATGTGTGCATACCTGTGGCAAGCATTGAGTTGAGGATGGCCCAGGGTGTTGGATGAGATGGTCTTTGGAGGTCCCTTCCAAACCCAGTCTGTTCTGTGATTCTGTGATCTTCCTGTTAGGGAATGGTCTAGGAAATTAAAATCTGTGCAGGCACTCAGGAAAACCTGGATTGTTTCCTGCTCTCCTGACATATCGGCCAAAGTCAAATTTTCACAGGTTTCTTGGAAATGCAACTTCTACTTTTTAGATCCTTACCTGTAACATGGGATTTGATCTTGTAGCCTTTTAAAGCTAAATTGAAAAGAAAGTTGATGTGATCAGATACGTAATGAGCTGAGTGGGCAGGTCAGTGTGCCACAACCATGGGCAGTTTGTTTTCATGGTGTATTGATTCAGGGGTACCAAGTGTTACCTCACCTGTGTTCTGCTTACCAGTTCACTAATCTTAGGGGTAAGAAAAATAAAATCTGAAGGTAGCTGAAAAGTTACTAAGTAGTTCTTCATTCAAACCTCTTTCAGCTCTGTGGTAGTCTCAGCTGAGCTAGCTACTGCAATAATCTGTTCACTGGGGAAAACTATTGAGTCTAGTTTTCTCTGAGGTTGGAAGCTGAAACAGAACAGTGCAGAGCCAAAAGAGTAGTTGAGCCAGCAAGATAATGAAAGTCTGGTAGGTAGAATTAAGTTGTCATAGGCTCGTGTGAAGCTGCAGGCTCTTTACTACCTAAAAATTAGTGTTAATGCTAATGAGGAGATAGAGATGTTGGAGATTTTGTCAGTTGACTTGCCCATCCAGCATGAGTGGTGAGGTCTGGAGCCATGGAGGCTTCTCTCGTGGAGAGGCTGGATAAGACCTCGGTAAGAAAAGGGAGTGTTGAGTAATTAACTGAAATATGGGTGGAGTAAAGGGCTGACTAAACTCCTTGTCTCCACGGTGTATGGTGTTTGAGTGAGTGATGGGAATGATCAGACAGGTTTTGTAATATCACTTGACACGCATGAAAATGCTTTTCTAGAAGTCATCAATTTACAAAGAAGAACACAAAAGCCCAGTTTTACAATTTTTGCTGGTACATGGGATTCTTTATGCAGTCATACCAATTTCATTGAAATCACATGGGTGATTGAAAAATGGCTTGTGAGTGAGAGTTAGAAAACTGGGGTCTATGCCAAAAGAGCTGTTTCCTCAGTAGCAGAACATTTCTTATTTATTATATATCTACAGAGTAAGTACCTTTGTTAGTTCGTGAATCTTTTGATTCACTTGGAATACTTCATAGTTTCTGAAATTATGGTTTTGCAAAGAAAAAAAATCATTTGGCATTTTTGTTGCTTAAAGAAAAAAAAACCTAAAATTCAAACTTATAAGTGAAAGTGTAATAACTTATTTTAGTATTCAAACACCCTACTGTCTTAATTATAAACTACACATCACAGTCTTGTAAATCCTTGCCAGAAATGAAATATTCCAGAAATATATTAATAAACAATAGTCTGAGGTTTGTCTTCTTCCTGAAGCTTTGTAGATGAGGACTTTTTGAAGCTCGCACATATTTTGAATGAGTTTGATCTGCGTGTATAGCACTTCTGGCTTTTTCTTTGTTTGTTTTGACCTTGATCTTAGTGATTTATCCACACATATAATGGTATCTTGATAGTATTCGTCTGAAGGGAGAATGTTCTTGTTCATATTGGTGCAGGTTCAGGATTGGTGCCTTTATTTACACAAATGATTGTGGATACTGGAAAATGCAAAATATTGATGAATGTAAAATATGGTTTCTTATATTTCAGAGGTAATACATGTCAGTTTTTGTGTATGAGCAAAACAAACTGATGGAACTCTGGGTTACCTTTTTTCCCCAGAAATTAAACTGTTGAATATTGTTTTCACTCATTCTTGACATAATGGTACTTGAAATGTTCTTGCTGAGCTAATTAACTTGGAGACCACAGTCATAAAAATAACTGTAATTGCATTAGTGCTTGTATTATCTTACTTTATCAGGAAGAGATCCTCAAAGAGAGAGACTCTCAGTCATTCAGAGGACACACAGATTAATCATCACTTAAGTGCTTCATGTCACCAGCCATCCAGTGGTCACTAGGAAAAAGAACTGTGTATTCCTAATTTTCTTAAAATACTCTTCATCAGTATGGCTTGAAAGGCCTCACCGCAGAGCTCACTGTCGTTATCCCCGTTGTACAGATTGGAAAATTATGCAAAGGTGATAAAACTTACTTGTTTCCCATGCACCAGCAGCCCTGAAAATCACATCACTTACCTAGAAAATAAGTTCAGTGAGTCAGTAGTTTAATGGTGCATCTGTGTGGTTATTCATGGGCTTTTGTCTATAAAATTAATGCATTAATTTCTTTCATTCAGTTGGGACTCAAAACAGACAGCAGCCTCCTGTTCCTCTGATTTGTGCACAGAAGTCAACAATATCAAGAAAGAGAAATAAAAAGAGAAAACTGCCCCTCAAACCTGTTGAAGCAGTTTCCATGAATAAGAAACCCAGCTCTCCAGAGGACGAGAAGAGGCTGACAGCAAACTCGGAACGATCGAGTCTGGAAGCAATTGAACCCCCTCTGAAGCCAGAGGCCCCTGTTTCAGGGTTTGGAATTATCCTTGAATCAGCTTCATCAGATGTAAGTTAAAATTTTAATATGCAGGATTGAAAGATTTTGAAATATTGACTCATTCAGGAGAATCAGTACTCAAGTCACATTGATGCATCTTCCCATTTTTTGTTAGAATAAACAAGCAAATCTTGGGTAGGAGTGAATGGAGATGTTAGGGTTAGATGTGTGGAGTGCTCATTATGGGGTTTTGGGGGTTTTTTTCAACTTCCACAAGCATGAAGTTTTCCCTTGAGTTCAAGGCTTCTGTTGTTTGAGCTTTCAGTGGAAACTTGTTCTTCATCTCTCCCAATGCCAGGAGCCATGAAAAGTGAAAGGTGTGTAAAGCATTCACAGCCCCATCATTGCTGATGAGCCCATGCAGTCCACACATGGGTCTTTATCCTGCCAAGGAGTATTTATGTGCTTTCCTGCTTTTCTGGTCCCACTGACTTTGGGGGACTCCTCATCTTTATAAAAATTCATACTCAGTCTTTGCTGAATTGGGTCATTTGGTCTTGATTGCTGTGTGTGCTAGAGTAGGGCCTCAGCACAGTTGATGATGTCAGTGTGACTAAAAAGGCCAAAATTTGCCACGCTAAGAATATTCACTTTTCCCATAGAAAATTGCAGTAAGCATATTTTCTTGATTCATGTACACAATGATAGAAATTCCATGTAGCTGGTGGATGATTGGCTTTGTTTAATAACCAAATTGATGTCATCCAAACCAGTTCACCGACAAGTAAACTGTTCATTAATTCCTCTAATATATTTTTAATTTTGAGCAGGCTCTTTCCAATTTCCTAAGTACTATGAGCTAGAAAAACATAATTAAATTCAGTATCAATAAGCGTAAATGAAAACAATGCAGCAGATAAAATTCTATCCTTCTGGAAGAGGGAGCTAATAATAAAAAAGAGCAGTCAGGATAATTCAGTTACAGAGATGCAAGCCACACCACTAATTAGGTTGCAGTTCCATGCCACAGAGTCAGTGTAGTGATACAGAGTAACTAGTTTGATGCTTTTTTTCAGAGGGTTTCCTTTTGTAGTACTGAGCTTAATAATGTTTGAGGTAAAGGTTTGGGGAGGACTGGTAATTTATCTCCAGTATGCAATTTGTGCTTATAATTTTTCTTTGCTTGTGGCACTCTTGTCAGCTTCAAACACGGTTTTGAAAACAGTTTTGTGCTTGCAGTGGAATTTAATTTGGCTTTATGAATGTGTTCCATTGCTGGACACGATTCTTTGTAGTTGCCAGTTTGACCTAAGGAAAAAAAGAGGAAACATGTGGCTCATAAATCAGGTCTTCATCTGTCCTTCCATGCTTGAGCCCTTGCTTGCCACAACAGTCGTTTGACTAAATTTACAGAGCCAGAACCCTGAGACAAACAAATTGATTTTGTTTTGTCTGTGGAAGTAAAACATTTGAGTTCTGAAAACAGATATATTTAATGTGAAAATAAAATGTGACCTTAAATATTTTGTGAAGGCTTAAGAAAGTTGCTTCTTTGAGAACAAATTACAGCATTATCTTTTTCTACTTTTTTATAAGCATCTCTGGTGTGGTCACAACCAGGATGTCTGTGTGCCTGAAAAAACCTGAAAGATATTTTACAAAGCACCATAAATGAATGTTCCCTTGAGAATATTCCACAGGTTGTCTGAAGTGTGTGCTGTGTCATACATCACCACTGCTGCCGCTGCTATTTTGCCAACATTTATTGAACTTTAAGAATCCAAGTTTAATGGGTATAAAATTGGGGCTGCCAAAACCAGTGCAATTAGTTCAGAACTGCTGAGATGAAATACTGGTACTTACAGAGGTGGAAAATGTCTTGGTGAGAGAAACCCTTAATGGCTCATGGATCAGAGAATCTTCTTTTTAAATGTAATGATCTGATTACAACTCTTAGTTGAACTTGTGTTTGTTTTACAGTTGTACTATTTCATTTATAACCTAATCATTTTTAATCTACATATTACAACCTACTAAAATATCTAGGATTAAATCTAATTCACTGCCTGTTAATTTTAGCACAGCAAAAGCCTTTAGCATTCAGGTCTTCTTTATTTTGTTGTTCACAAATAGTTCATCCTCCAGTTCCTTTTGCCACGATCATTATCTATTTATAAATGCTTTTTCTTTGAGAAATCACATTCAGCATGATCATGAAGTTCAAATGGTTACTGATTGTCTTTGATTGAAGAATAGCTGAGTACTAAAGGAAAGCAAGAATAAATCATAGCTTTGCCTCCAAACTGTTTCACTGATAAACAAATTGATCCCTATATTAAGACTAAAACAGTCAAAACTAAAATAATACTGACTCCTCCACACTGGTACAATGGTAAGGTTTGAAATGTATTTTACAGCTGTATTGTAGGGTGGTTGGTGCACCTGCCAAAGCATAATGCAGGTGTCCTGAGGTAAGACCAGGAAAGAAGGAAACCACCCACAGAAGGGAAGAGAAAAATCTCACTTGATTTTTCAGTACAAATACAGAAGATAATAGCAGGGCCTCATGATCCTTCTGGCTTTTTGGGTTTTAAGTAGGAGGTGTCAGAAAAGGTACCACAGGAGCAACTGGCTTTTGGTAAGGGTACCAGCAATAGTGTGGCCAGCAGGACCAAGGCAGTGATTGTCCCTCTGTACTCAGTACTGGTAAAGCCTCACCTCAAATCTTGGTGTCAGTTTTGGGCTCCTCACAACAGAGACACTGAGGGTCTGGAGCATGTCCAGAGAAGGGCAGTGGACTGGGGTGTTTATCCTGGAGAAAAGGACACTCAGGAGGGACCTTTTCACTCTCTGCAACTCCCTGACAGAAGGGTGTAGCCAGGTGGGTGTCAGTCTCTTCTCCCAACTAAAAAGTGTTATGACGAGAAAATAGCCTCAAGTTGCACCAGGGAAGGTTTATTTTGGATATCAGGAAAAAATTCTTCCCCAAAATGGTTGTCAAGCACTGGAACAGGCTTCCCAAGGAAGTGGTGACAGTCACTGTCCCTGGAGGTATTTAAAAAATACGTAAATGTGGCACTGGGGACATGGTTTAGTGATGCGTTAATGGCTGGACTCAGTGATCTTTAAGGCTTTTTCCAACCTGAACTTTTCTATGGTTCTATAATTTTTCTGCCCTGGCTGTCTGGAACATTGAGGTCATCTTAGATGGTTATCACAAGACCGAAGGAACAGAATAGGGCAGGTATCCTTCATTACCATGTCAGCTGCATTCTGGTTTGTGATTTACATAAAGTAGAATTTTTCCCAGGCTGTGAACTTGGCCTGCATTTATTTACTCTTGAATATCTTTTCTGTCACCAGAAGTTTAGAAGTAACATATTAAAAACCCATCTACATTGGAATATTGTCAAATGTCAGTAACTGACTGTTTTGCTGGATCCAGCAGTTTCAAAGTTCTTGAGGTAAAAAAACAAATTTTCATCCAGAACAAGCTGAGGAACTACATGCTTCTTAGAATTTTTTTGTTGTTGTTGCTATCTGCATATTTTAAGCTTCTTCATCCTGGCTTCCCAAAGCATTGTAATCTTCAGTTTTATCACACAGTACCCGTCCATATCCCATGACAGTACATGCTTTAGAAATGTTCTACTCACTGCAACACTCTTCATACTGATTTTTAGAAATCCATGGGAAAAGAATTACACAGCCAGATTGTTCTGAGACTGGCAGCCCTTTCTTCTGTCTAGACTCAAGATGTTCACAGGTGATGTGATGGGAGATGGCATTTGCTCTTGCTCTGTAAACTTCTCTGAAAATGCATCATCATTGCTGAATATATTTAATGTAGGGGAAAAAAAGGGCAAGTTCTCAGGAGCAAGGCTGTAATATTGGCTTACTTCCTCACGTCATGATCACTGATTCTTTTACCTCCTTGCCAACTTGTAAACAGTTTTCAAAATTTTAGTTTATTCACAATGTGTCTTCGTTCTAGATATATAATTATTCCATTAAGAAGTCTTACCATAAGCATTGTATGGTACTCACAGAAGAAAATTCTGCAAATGCTGTCCATGTAATTTCTGATATGTACAGACAGGGGCAGCAAAAAGACTCTTGGTAAGGGGACTTCCTTAGAGGCCTTTGTCTGCTTTGGCCCTCAGTGTACTTGAGAGAAGACTCTTGCGAAATACAGCATGATTTTCTTTTCTTCCCCTCCATTTCACCTTCTGGCAGTCACTTAAATCCCTGTGATTCACTGTTGAGGATTTTTGTACTGGAATAAACTGTCTGTCTAACATCATCCTCTTCTAAACATGCATTTTGGGACTATGAAAAGGAGGGACAAATGGATGCTCAGCAAGTGCTGGCTCCAGGGGCAACCTTGAACTCATCATCTGCTTATACTCACATGGGCCATATCTTTGCTGGAAGCCCTCTTGGGAAGCCACATGGATTGGGCCAGCATCCCTGCATTTGTGCTTCTTGGAAGTGCCTGGCTGCCCCACAGCACACTCGTTCACAGCATTTGGCAGTGACACAAGTCCGTTAAATGGTTAGATAAATGTCCAAAAAGCATCACTTTGGAGCACTGCTCTGGGATGATCCTGTGCTTTGTCATTATTACCCAACATTGAAATGTATCTGCTTTTTGTTAGCTGTATGCCTAGAAATTATGTCAGTAGTTGTTAACTTTTACAGACGTTAGACAAGGAGTGTGATTGTTTGATTTGCCTTCTAAGGTGCTTATTCACTGATGGGGTTTGATTTCAATGGATTAGGCTGCTGTGGTCCTGAATAGCTGGGAAAAAATTCATGGTTTGATGAAGTGATTGTAAAGTCTCACCAGATGCGTGATTGAAGTAGAATAATGTCTTTGAATGCTCGTTTAATTAAAACATTTGTATTCTTTTGGTAGCCAGAAGTGCAACTTGCAGAAGGCTTTGACGTCTTCATGCCAAAATCACAGCTGGACTCTATACTATCAAACTATACTCGCTCAGGAAGTCTGCTCTTCAGGAAGCTGGTCTGTGCATTTTTTGATGACAAGACTTTGGCTAACTCTTTACCAAATGGCAAAAGGAAAAGAGGGCTCAATGACAACCGGAAAGGACTAGACCAAAATATTGTGGGTGCAATAAAAGGTATGTTTTCTGCTTTCTTTCCTATGTGTAATTAGAATATACTCTCAGCTAAGGAGAGTGTAAGGGAGATTAGAATTTCTGACGTGTGTTAGGTCTATTAAAATATGCAGTCTTATTTTTATTCCCTTTCATTCACTTGTTAAAAATAGCTTCTACGGGGACAGCTTGTGTTAATTTTAAGCCAGTGATCCTGGTTTCTGAAGTCAGGCTTTAAGGCTGGAAACTCAGTGTTCGTGTAAGATAATTATTTTTTTTCCCCAGATATCAGAGATGCAAAGAAATCTTGAAAACATAATGGCAGTGTAACTGATATACTTCAATCAAAGTTCTGAGTCTTGCACTGTATTTGACTGTGTCTGCTCTGTAAATTTTTCAGTAGTTGGTGGCTGGATTGGGGAGAGATGGAGGAAGATAATACTGGCATGAGATGAGTTTGATGCTCATAAGTACAGTGGTCCTTTTCTTGGGGGAGCAAATTTCTTGGTGTGAGCACCTTTTGCTGGTTGATTGTTCCTAGCAATCACTGCTATCTAGCTTCCAGAAGAACACATGTACCTTCAAACTCTGTGATGACAGCATATAAAGAGCTGGTATTACTAGGCCAGAGTTTCTGAACTGGATTCTATTTTGAAATCTGATATTGTAGGGACAATACCCACATTACCAAGACAGACCAAAAATAAGCTCTAAGAGTGGAGCTTATTTTAGAGGCTGTGACTTGTCCTCAGATACAGATTGCTAACTTAGGAGACACAGGGCAATAAGAAAGGCTTCTGTGAGTCCATTGGCAGCAAAAGGAGGCAGGAGAATAGTCTTTAACCACCTCTGTGCCAACTTATGGACCCCTCTCCCCATGGAGGAAAGGCATTGACAGACTGGCTTGAGTCCAGTGTAGGGACCACCAAGACTTATGACTTCATCACTTCCCTGCTTCAGTATCAAATGAGGGGAGGCTGAGAGAACTGGAGAGAAGATGATTCAGGAGAAACCTTACTGCTGTTCACAACTACCTAATGGGATGATGTGGAGAAGTGGAGTCAGACTCTTCTCAGGGACACAAGAGGCACTGAACATGTGGAAAATTGCAATTTAGTAAGGAGAAGCATTTTCAACATAATGGTGGTTGAGCAGTGCAGTAGGGGCTCAGAGGGGCTGCAGGATCTCCATCCCTGGAAATGTTCAAAATGTGACTGGTCACAGGCCAGAGCATTGTGATCTAGTTGGCCATGCTTTGAGCAGCAGGCTGGGCATGGAGGCCTTCAGAGGACCCTCTCAAGTGTGCAGTTCTGCAGCAAAGTGTATGCTGTGCCTATATCATAGTCCTAGTATATCTTACAGAGCAGCTGACAGACTTTCTTACAGTTATGCTTGTATTTAGGTTTAAATCATAAACACTTATTTGTACCTTTTTTTCTTGAGCTCAGTAATCTGCAAAAATCTGAATTCTCTCTATCTGTATCTCATTGTTCCTTAAAAGCTTTAATAAGTAAGTTAAATGAAAGAAAGAGGAGTTGAGAATTACTTCCAAAAAACCCACTCTAATTTGAACAGCACTTGATAAAATAAATGCAACAGGACTACTAAAATAGCAGCTGGCATGCACACAGAGAGCAATGTTTCTCAGTAACTAAGATTGTACTAGTGGAGCAAATTCTGAGGCTTGGCTTAACCTCTTCCCTTGAGTTTAAGAGAAGAAAGGAGGGACTTGTAGTTCCAACAGAAAAATTTAATCTGTGATGGTACTACTAGGTACCATTGCCATAACAGTGATCTTTATTGGCATTTACAGTATTGCCCAAATGCTAGTGCCTGATCCCTGATAGGGAAGCCTGTCTTCCCTATCAGTGATGGAATAAGATGCCAAGGTCTGACGTCCTGTGGATCTTCACTCGATCTGGCTCCAATAGCACCCTTCTTCCCTCCAGGGAGCTGGGCTGTCAGATACTGTGGTTTCATTTATTCCAGGAAATAACTGAGCCAGTATGAAATCTCCACAAGAACAACATCATGTTGTTTGCACTATTATCGTTAGGGCATTGCTCTACCACGTGCCCAGATATCCTTTAGTGGCACTTTTAGTCCTTTTCCATGACAGAGATACAAAAGGCTACATTCATAACAAAAATGGGCAGAGAATTTAAAGGAGGGACTGTTTGCTTGAAAATCACTCTTCCTGTCTGAAAATATTTTCACTGCTGTCCTTACAAGTAATTTAATGCTTCTGCAACAGAATGATTAGCCAGGGAGCAATTCTCTCTTTTGACTTTGAGTATTCAGTGGCACTCGTTGTATCAGTTGCAGTGTTTCTCCTGGGCAATCAGCTTCTCTTGTGAGTCTTTCACTCAGAACTGGGGGGAAAAAAATATGGAAAAATAAAACTAGTCAGAAGCAGTTATTTTTCCTCTGTGCTGCTGACTAGAAATTCAGCCAGTGAAACTGTTCCCTGCAGAAAGCAATGAGCTGTGTTTGGATGGAAGTGTGATGTGTCCCTCAGGGATCCATAGTGGGACCAGTACGATTTAGTATTTTCATCAGTGACACAGGCACTGGTTTCTAGGGCACCCTCAGCAAGTTTGCAGATGACACCAGGCTGAGTAGTGTGGTTGGTTGACAGGAGGAAAGGGATGCCATCCAGGACCTTGGCAGGCTGCAGGAGTGGCTCCTGATGTTTAATGTGTTTAACAAGACCAAGTGCAAGGTCCTCCATCTGGGTCAGGGCAATCCCCAGTATCAGTATAGACTGGTGGATGAAGGGATTGAGAGCAACCCTGCAGAGAAGAATTTAGGGATACTGACAGACAAAAAATTAGATATGAGCCAACAATGTCACAGCTCAGAAAGTCAGCTGTGTCCCAGATGGCATCACATGAACTCTGGGCATGATTCTGTGGCTGTGCTCCACTGTGGTGAGACCCCACATACAACACTGCACCCAGCTCTGGGGTCCCCAGCATAGGAGAGACATGGACTTGTTGGAGCAATTCCAGAGGAGACCACCAGGATGGTCAGAGGGCTGGAGCACCTCTGCTGTGAAGACAGGCTGAGAGGTTTGAGGTGGTTCAGCCTGAAGAAGAGAAAGCTCTAAGCAGACCTTATTGTGGCCTTTTAATATAAAAAAGGGGCTTGTAAGAAAGATGAGGATGGATATTTTACCAAAGCCAGGACAAAGTGGCTTTAAACTGAAAGAGGGTACATTTAGTTGGACATTTAGTTGGACATTTTTTTTAATGATGATGGCGATGAGACTATTGGAACAGTTTGCCCAGAGAAGCTGTGGGTGCTCCGTCCCTGAAAGTGTTTAAGATCAGCTTGGACAGGGCATTGAGCACTCTGATGAAGTGCAAGATGTCCCTACTCATGGCAGTGGGGTTGGACTAGATTTAAATTCCCTTTAAATTCATAAATTAAAGTCCCCTTTAAATTCAAACCAGTCTATGTTTCTGTGACAGAGGATTTGCTAATACTGTACAGCTTGGGTGGACTAGAAAGGGCAGGTCCCAATTCTCCTGCCTCCTTGCTGTTGCATTCCCATTCCTTTTTATCCATGTTGTTATTTCTCTAACCACACATTGAGCCTGTTTTAAGTAAGTAGGAGTTGCAACTCATTGATCAGGTGCCCGCTGTGTCAGGTACCATATGGATTCAGAAGGGAAAGATTATTTCTACCTTCACAAAGATGATGTTTGTTGCAAATCAAACACTGTGAATGTGTGGGGATGTATTGACTTCTGTGGGCAGCCCTCAGAGTTGGGCTGATGTCCTTGTAGATCAGACTGCACAGGAAAGTGTTGCTGATGCCTGCTTTGCCATGATTTCGGGAAGCTGTCCGCATGGAAGGAGTTTGGGGGGGATTACTTTTGGTTCCCTTATACTTAGCAGGTAGTGCTGCTTCAAAAGTGTGTGTATAAAAATACTGAAATTGTCTTTTTTTTTGTTGCACATTTGTGTGATATTTATTCTCAGGGATTACAAATCCCTTGAGCTGGGACCAGCTTTCTCTCTTTGTTTGCCAGTCATAATTGGACACTGGGCTCTGAGACCTCTGACCAAGTTTACAATAGCAATACTACCAGCAAGAATATTTTTTCTATTTCTGCACTTGTTTATTTTTTGCATACCTTGCAGTTGCATGATGAAAATCAATTGCATTAGTTTCACTCCATTTATAATTCTGTATTTTTGGTATAACACTGTTAGGTTTGCTGTAAATATGGATTTAAAGATAATGTTGACCCTCTCTGTACCTTTTTTACAAAACACAAAATTGGACCTGTAGGATATTTTTTTTCTCAGTAACGGTGCCTTTTTTCCTTCTTTTTTTTTTTTCTTTCTTTAGTAGCTTTACAAAAATTCTATTCCATCTGGTTTGGCAGTATAAAAGCTGTGGAGATTTCCACAGTGGTAGGACTTTACTCTTTCATGACTTTGCCTGCAGCCTTAGGAACCCGACCAAGAGGCCACCAAATGACCAGATCTTCAGCTCTCCACCTGTACCATATGGAAGGCAGCATTACAAGTGCCTGCCACATCTGAGACTCAGTTCTAAGTACACTGTTACTTTTCTGTGATCATTTTGTGTGAAATTCATGAAGACATCAGGTGTAGAACATTTCTCTGGGACAGGCTTCTATATGTAGTAATGAAGCCATTCCTGTGATATTTATGCAGCCAAGTCACTTCTGAATGATGAACTTGTGAAACGCTGAGTTGGGCTTTATTCTCACAATCCTACATTTGGCCATTAAAATTCTTTTTATTTCTTATATAATTTCATGTATTTTGATTAACATCCTCTCCCGTCTCCTTTTCTCCATTTTTGGTGGCACATTTCAAAAGAGTGGTGTCTTTTTATTTCAGTCTTTACAGAAAAATACTGCACTGCTAACCATGTGGATAAACTTCCTGGTCCTAGGGACTGGGTCCAGATTCTTCAGGATCAAATTAAACTTGCAAGAAGACGATTAAAAAGAGGCTCAGGTATGTATAAAAATATGAGGAACAACATGTGAGTGTAAGATTAAAAGCTTAGAGCCTTTGTATCTACAGAACTATTTTTCCTGTTGACTGTAGAGTTGTACTTGTTCATTCTATGAGAATTAGAACTCTAACACTTTAGCAGGTTTCAGTGGGTTTGGAATGGTAGCTTTAGGAGCTGTCTCTACAGACAAGTTAAGTTTGAGTCTTTCTCAAATGTTGTCTCCTTTCCTTTAGCATCCAAACTCTTTTTCCCAGAAATTAGCTGATCCATCCAGGGTTGCAGGTAGAAGTTTTTTAATTCTGTTTTATTTAGTCTGACAAGTCACTCACTGTACTGTTCAGGCATAACCCAACTGACCTTTCCCTCTGAACTGTATGTGTCTGGAAGAATAGATGAGTCTTCTCACATTCCTTGTGAAAGACTCAGCAAAAAAACCCCAGAGCAAACCAAAAGAAAACCCAGCCACCCACCCTGGTTGTGCCAGCAAGGCTCTGCAATACGTGGGAGGCAGCTTGCCAGCAGTGACAGGTAATCTAGGCAGGGTTTTGCAGCAAAGCTGCTCAGCTTGGGCTGGGATGACCTGGATGCTTGGGAGCAGCCTGCAGCGAGCTCAGTGCTGAGCTTTCACCCTGACAGCGCGCGGCTCGTGAGCCCTCAGCTCTGGCCATGAGCGTGCAGCCTGGAAATCCCCAGTAGGATTCTTGGGAAAGCAATGTTACTGATTAGGATACATGTAATTACCTTATAAACCATAACTAGTCTCCTTCCTGTCTTCATTTCCCCAGTCCTACAAGGGGTCTTCTCCATATGAGGCTTCATTTCCCCCTTCTCAGCCTGCAGTTTTCTTAAGGCTCTCTCGGGGTTGTATTTCTTGCCTGTCTCTCCCTGGGCATATCTGACACTGTTGTCTGAGGCACTTCACTTGTGCCACTTCCTTAAACACAGTCCTTTGCTGTTACTGTATTTAGCTGCCTGCCTTTTCCCCTCTTCCCTTCTGCCCATCACCACGATTAAGTGCCTGTTAGCATCCATGGGATGGGAAACCTGATGGCTCCTCAGGGGATGCTCGCCCTGTGGTCCCTGGTGGTGAGTGAGACCACAGGAAATGTCCTCTCCATCTCCCTGTCTCACAGAGCCAACCTTCTCTGTCCAAAGCTGCATCTCTGAAACACACACTTAGGCTGGCATCTGAAATCATTCTCCACAACGTTATTAATGCCAGGAGGGAAAAGCATAAGACGGAGGAAAATGAGAAACACCCAGAGACAGAAATAACGCAGGGGGAGGACAAAAGTGCAGATTATTCGGTAGCATAAGCTTCCCAGGGTAGAGAAACAAACCATCGCTGGCCTTAAAAAGGGTTTCTTGTGTGTTGGGGGAGGGAGGACAGAGGGATACAAGATAATCTTGTTAAAGGCAGTGTCAGATTACTGGTGTTGTACAACAGGATTGCTTTCTGCCCCTTCCAAGGCTGTCTTTCGGCCTCCTCAGGACAGGAGGGTGGAAGTGGGATGTCAGGCTACAGTAAGGTGAAGGGTGCAGTGCAGGATGTGGGGAGCAGAGGGTCCTTGGGTTGTCAGCAGAAGATCCCTCAGGAAAGAGGATTGACCTAATTTTGTTTTGATTTTTATTTTCTTTCATCCTTTTTTATTTGCTTTTCTTCTTGCCTCTGCAGGATATTAATTAAAATGACAATGACATTCAGCTTTTGCTTTTCAAATGGGGCCACCTCTATCTCTGGTCCTTGCTCAGGATGGGAGAATCTAAGCAGAGGATATTGTACATAAGCTAGCAAGACTATGAAGGAAAATAAGTGAAGCTGAGTAGTGTGCCAGAATCAGATAGCCCTGTCTGTGCTGCAGAGGGAAGGTAACTTCTTCACCTGTATGTGGATGCATAGTGAACAGCAGTGTACCTAGCAGCCCCTCAAGTTTATTTGTTGAAAAAAAAAAGCAAATAAACACAATACCTAGATTGGTAGAAAAGCTCTTTTTTTGTGCTGTTTACTGGCCAATCCCTGAAGTGCCCCAGTTTCTCTCTGATGTGGCCACAGGCAGACGTGCTGTTTTCAGTGTGTCAGGAGTGACTGAACACACTACTGTGGCCACTTGCAACTTTCCAGCCACTGCCATCTCTTCGGGTGGCTGTAGCTAACCCAAACTGTCCTTGCACTGCAGCAAAAAAGTTTCTCCAGCCTTCGTGACAGCAAAACAGTAGATGGGAGCAGAGAGGCAGGAGCAGACAGCTGGTTGCAGTAACATCCTTGTGTTGTTGAAATAAGATTTGTTGGTACTTTTATGCTACAATTGTAAGCTTCTGATATGAGGAATCTAGAGTTGATCAAGCAACAGATTGATCTACTCCCATATTTTGTATCCAGCATTGCTGTTAGCAGATGCCTGGAGAGGTCTGTGGGACCGAGGAAAGGATGTTGTGGTGTTTGGTAGGATAGTCTCTCAGCCCTCAGCAGCTATATCCTGATAATAGAACTGGTGATGTTGGAATTATGCACAATTTCTCTATTTATTGTGAAACCGTACCAAAATTGTATGTAATTTACAGAGACCAAAACAGGAGGGGAGGGCAAACATGAAGGGAGAAGCTCTTCCAGGACTTCATGTTGTAAACCTTGGCTTTTAAGTTTTTTTATAACTATGGGACTTGGAGCCACAGATGTGGGATTCATCACTCCTCTGGCTGAGCTCTTGAGCTCTTTCAGTCTGCCTGTGGCCAGTGGAGCAGAAGCTGAGCAAGTGTCCTATGTCCATACTCCCAGGTCATTCTCCTTGAGTTTTGTCTCCACTTGCTCACTGGAACATGCCAGCTGATCTTGTGGGGATAGGCTAAAGTGCCCAAAGAACAAATCTGAGCCAGCCTTAATCTAACTTCACTCAGGACTTTCTGAACCAATGTGTCTCCCTGGGGCTTGATCGCATTATTCATCTACATCAGTTCCTGGTTTGTTGTAATGCACAGGCTTTATATGGAGAAAGCTTAAGATGATCCATTTATTTCAGAGGTCACAAGACAACTTTTTAGTCAGCACTGTGTTGGGCTTAATTTTAACAGCAGAAGGATTCAAGAGAGGAGGGACAGGCTTTTCATCCTTCTTGCTTTCCCCCAAGCCATTCAGTACATCCTCTGATGAGTTTTTCATTTCAAACCAGACAGTAAGACACTGCATTCTTCTCCACTTTATCCTGTGAAACATTATTTCAGTCTGAAAATGTAAATCCTGCTCTATCTTTCAATTACAGTAATGATTTTAGAGAATTCTATCAAATGACTGGGGTGGGTCTGCTTTTTGTAGCCCTTCTATAGGGTGTACTCCCATGAGTGTTTCCAAATTAAATGAAATTATGATCACTAGATCATAGATGCTGCCCAGCTTCAACCTTATTTACCATATTTGGCTCATCTCCTAGAATTAGGGACTGAAAAAGCTCCTTATTTCAAAAGCTAATCAAAAAAACTACTTAAAAATTCTGCTTTCTAGAAAATAGTTCCCCTGTGTAGATTTTGAAAGGTTGTTATCCTAAGCCAAATAAAAATTCATTTACGTTCTGAATCAATGACAATATTTTTCATAGCTGAGAATATTCTATTTTTTAATTTATTTATTTTGCTTCAGCTTTTTCTTAGTTCTTTTAGATTATTGCCTGAGATCTGAGACTTGGGTAGGTTTTTTTTATTTGTTAGATCTGAGAATAAAGCTGCCGCTGCCATTAAATTTTTATTGGCCCTGTTCAGTCTTTTCAAAATTTCACAAGTTATCTGTCACAAAGGGGAGAAGAGACTGTGAGGTTAATGTTACAAACAGATGTTATAATTAAAATTAAAGAGTAGGATAATATTCTTCAGCCTTGACTACTGGTCCCATGTCATGCCAACAGCAGAGCATAGTGGAGCACAGCTTCATGATGCCAGGTCTGTCTTCTCCCAGAAGAGAAGCTGAACCATTTTGGTGGATGGGATGGGATGCAAAGTTGCTCCGGAAGGAAAGAAGTCAAAGGAAATGCATGTGCATAGGTTTCCTCTCTTAAAGCAGCGTGAATTACAATGCAAATTGCCTCATAATTTATGGTGCTGGGCTTGCCCCAGCATGGTCTCTTCACCCTGCAAAAGAGAACACGAGCAGGTGTCTGGTGGCCTTGCCAGTGGCAGCACAGAGGGAGACAGTCAGGCATTATCACAGAGATCTTAAAACGGGTAAAATCAGAGGGAGCTGACTGGCTGTTCCTGTCACCTCTGTGCAGGCACTGCATTCGAGCCTTTTGATTACTAAACTCTCCATCCATTAATAAGCAGCAGGTCAGGGTTCACACAGCTCCCACAGTAAGTTCTTCCTCCCTTTTTATGTTTTGAAGAGCCCGTGAGCCATTATTCCATAGCGGTTGTCCATAGGAAAGCTGATGCTGTGGGGGTAATATGTAATAACAATAATATGTAAATTACCACATGGTGGGATTCCTGGGGCTGTGTAGGGCCAGGAGTTGGATGATCCTTGTGGGTCCCTTCCAACTCAGGATATGCTGTGATTCTGTTCTAACACTGCCACAGTACATGGGCTAGGAGCTGTTCATGCCAAGTGATTACTTTGTGCATAACCTGGACCCTTTGGATTGCCTGACCCCTTAAAGGAAAATACAGCAATTCTGGAAAACATGCTGAAAATGTTCAGGCAAGATTCATTTAAATATGTCATGTGCCTTGACGCTTCATCCTTGAATTGTTGTTTAAAATTAACATTACTTTGTTGCTGTGTAAAATAGTGTGGAAGAAGGAAAAAAAAATCTTTTTCCTGGAAATATGCTTTTTCTCCCGTGTCCTTGTTCACACTGCTGCTTCCATTGTTTTGCGTGAGGTTTTTTCCTTCTTTCTGTTTTTCTTAAGCCTTCTGATTCCCTGGTTTCTGCTTTTGACACAATGTCTACATGCTGCAAGAGATTGGGTTGATTTTTGCTTAGCAATATGCACAGGGCCAGGAAGGATGTAGGATGAAGTCCAGCATGTGGTACAGTGTGTTTGTGGCCAGCATTTTAGATAAAAAGAGCAATATTAAAATAGTAACTGCTGTATTCAACTTCCCAGCCCTGAGCACATGTGTACTTCTGTCCAAGGAGGAAAGCAGCAAGTGTACACTTAACACACAGGCATGTACCTCAGAAGCTACACAGTTTGGGGGCAGTCTAAGGAAATGACTACCAGAATTATGTTGCAAGAGCTGCTACACTCTATCTAAGCAAAGGACAGAGAAGAGGCTCTGAGTTCCCACAGTAGGCTCTCTTCCTGCTTGCCTTGTCTTGAAAGCTGGCTCAAGACAGTGAGGTTTGGCTGGCAGTCTGTGGGTGTGGTTGTCGAAGGCAAACCTTCCTTTCTTCTTGGAATGACATGTAAGAGACTGGTGGTTTATATCCATGTTAGGAGGTTGAGGTGTTTGCCATTCCCCTGTGTTGTACTTCACCTGGAGCTGCAGTTACACATCCAGTTTCATAAAACTAATCCTGGCAGCTGCTGAGAAGAGTGAGTAGCTCTCTGGGCATCTGCTCTCCCACTCCCTTTCTGGCACTGGCACAGGCATTCCTGTGGCCATGTTGTCAGTTTTTAACTGGATCTGATCTTGGTGACTGTATAAACATTTGTGCTGGCATGAGGAATGAGGCTGAAACAATTGGTGGAGAGCTGAACCTCATTTATCAGTCTTCTGCCAGATTAAAATGGCCAGGTAACTTCTGGTTCTGCAGAGTTGGAGACTCAAGTCCTTACCTTCTGAAAGTTCCCTGTTTCCATTTGTTTCTTTCTGTATTATTGCCTTGCTCTGGTGTAAGAAGAGCAGTTAGGCAGAAAGGCAACCACATCTCTGGAGCTACTTCACAAATAGCTGCAGAGATTTCTAGAAAAGCTGTCACTACAGTGGGCAGCCTGTTGGCACCACCCCTGATATTCATAGAGGGAAGGCTCTCCAGTCCATTGCCAGCACTCAGATCTGGCTTCCCCATTTTCATAGCTTGAGTCCCTTCTACCCAAGGGGCCAGATGCAGCTTTGTCATTTGTATGCTGAGTTGCTGTGCCACAGAATCACCTGGTGCAGGTAGTTCTTCACAGCATTGCTAGAAGTTGGCCTCAGACTGACACAATTTTTAAAGCCGTGTATATCCCATTGGCTGAGTTTCAGCTTCTCGTTGCACCATGCTGTCTCCTCCCTTGCACATCCAGTCCTTCCATCACTGAGAGTCTGGTCCAGATTCAAACCAGCCGAGGTGACCCCTTCCCACTTAGTGAGCCACCTGTCCCTTCCAAAATTCAAGGTTTTCACAGTGAGCTGTACCAGGCACTGAATTTGTTCCTGCTCAGGGTGCCACCTTCTCACAGAAGGCAGAAAAAGGTATCAATTCCAAGCACCAAGTCACTTGCAAGTCTGTGCCATGAACTTACCAGGGCTCTGCATTTAAACCTTTTGTGTGAGGAAAGCTGCCCCATACTAGGCTTTTCATTTGTTTATGTTTTCTTTGGTTCAGTTAATTTTGCAGAACTGAGAGCATATAGCTAAAAACTAACCTGACATCCAGGCATGTGGGAAAGACAGCAGTTTCTTGGTCCAGGGATGGAGAGACTTCATTGTGCTTCAAAGGGTTGATCGATTACAGTAGAAAACTAATGTAGATTAGGAACTGGATTAGACATTATCATCATGAAGGCAACAACTCAACATCCTTGTATGCAGAGCCATGATAAGGTGATCAGGACAGTTAGCTTAGTCTCAAGTGGGAGGTGAACTGAGTTGCTTAGTGCATCAGCAGCCTTGGTTTTGATCCCTGTGGATACTGTACAGTGAATGGATGTGAGCAGATACATATCCACCACACTGACCTTGTACAGTGTAGTTCATAGGACAAGGGGTGATCATTTTAAACTACAACATGGTTGATTTAGATTAGATAGAAGGAATAATTTTTTTACAATGAGGGTGCTGAAACACTGGCAGGGGCTGCTGAGAGAGATGCTGGATGCCCCATCCCTGGAATTATTCAAGGTCAGGGCTCTGAGCAACCTGATCTAGCTGAAGCTCTCTCCCTGCTGATTTCAGGAGGGTTGGACTGGGTGACCTTTAAGATCCCTTCCAACCCAAACTATTCTGTGATTCAGTGATAATGGGCTTGTCCTGTAGGACCACACCTCATTTGCTGAAGTGCCCTCAAAGATCTCATTGTGCTTCAAAGGCCTTAAATATATCATGCTGCAGTGCCAAAAGACAAAGGTAATAGGATTTTGAGAAGGGCTTGTGTAGGTTAGGCACGGATTTCCTGTTACACACCTTTGATTCACTCAGGGTTCACATGCACGTCCTGGGTACTACAGCCTAACAAGTCCCTGCACATCTGCTGAGTGAGACAAGCTATGTCTGTGCATTCCCTTGGCCTCTGGCAAACACAAAATGAACAAATTAGGCTTTTAGCCTCCCTCCACCGTGGGCCAAATTAAGTCAAATGTTCTTGCATAAGCGGTGGGTTGAAAGCACGTGTGTATATACACATTAATTGCCAGTGTGGTCACGTGCTTTTTTAATTACACTGGGCACCCACCTGCATCTTTGAAGACATTTTGCCCTAGTAAATCTGTCCCCTGCAAAATGAACTTGCCTGTGGTCACGGGAAGTTTGGGTGCAGCAATGGGAGTGTTCCTTTCCCTGCAGGCATTGGATGACTGTAGGAGGGTGGAGTTCCAGCCTGCAAGGCTCTTCCTCTAAGGACTGCTGGGGATTTTTCTTGTTACTTTATCAAGTGAATCACAATTCCTCTTATCATACAGATATCCTGAAACCTTAAAAAGAGCAATTGTTACTCCATCCCATTGCTGGCACAATTGCTTCTTAATACCCAACTCTCTCTTCCGAGTTTGCATTTTTATTATATGACCTTTTCCTCCAAGCAGTGAGTTTTTAACAGAGCACTTGCAAATTTGCAGCTGAGGAAGTAGATAGAAAATGCAAAATCACTTTACAGTCTGTAGCTTTTTAATCGTATTCCCATATTCAGTAAAAGTAATGAGATTTCTTGTTTATATTTGTAATCAGCAGAGGCAGCTGACTGTGATGAGAAGCCGGACATTTCTCTACTACAAACAGGTAAAATGCATTAAAATTTTTGTCAGTCTTCCATATGTGTTTTTGTTTATTTATGGCACAGAAGCACTTTTCAATAATCCTGACTTGCCATGTATAGCTGGGTAATTGCACACAAACAGGACTCTGCTATCTAAAGTTTTGAATGATCTGTGTTAGAAAACAAATGCATCAGAATCTTAGAATTTTCCCCTCAATTTCATATTCATAAAGCCTCAAGGTCCATGGGAGGAGCTAAGCTAATAAGGCCTGTAAGTTACACTTCTTATGCCAGATAGGGACTTGTGCTCATCCCTGATATTTCTGGGAGTATTTTTTATCTCTTGACAGAGTTATTGGTAGGGACAAACACAATCATTTGTAGTGTCAGGTGTGTTGAGTTGTCAGAGGTATTAGCCATAATATCTTGGACTCACAGAAGAATTGCAGACATATTTATGTGCTAGTTAAGTGTTAGTTTACTTATTCTTGAAGTGCAGCTACCCTGTCTTAAAAGCCTGACAATTGCTATACAGCAGCTTGGCTGTGCAGCTGTGTAGACTGGGCAATAACATTTTTCTACGCTGTTGAATTTGGTGTTGAAATCACCAGTATCACCAGACTGAGACTGAAATTTGAAGCACCCTCGCATTAAGAGTTGGTCCATCAGTAGGTGCCATGATGGTAGGAGCTGAGCTGCCATCCTCTGAAAATCCAGTGGGGCCAGAGTCTGGGGAGATGCTGATTTCCCTGCATTTCAGCATCTGTAGTGCCACTGAGATGCTGCTTCTTATCCCTAAAAGGAGAGGGGATTTTGGGCAGACAGATAACGTCATTGATTATAGCGCAGTTTTGTGTTATTGCATTTAACAACAAAGGGTGGTTGGACATCAGCAATGCCATTGCTGGGAGAGCAGGACAGGGCTGGTGCTGGGTTTCTGAGCACATCACACAGTACCTGACAGCTGTGGGGAGGACAGGAGACTACTGGTGACCATCACAGCATCTGTCTCCCGTGCCAGGACTCCCTAATCTCTCTTGCATAAGGGCTGGAGAAGGAGCTTTCACACCCCGCTGCTGTGTGCTGGAGCAGCAGCTGCCAGCCGTGGAGCGCTGTCGGAGCACGTGCAGTTACTAAGGAATAGGACCAGCGGAGCAGTTGGGAGGACAAGCAGCTATAGTCTGGTTCTGGCATGGACCCAGGGGGGGCTGGGAGCACGCGCTGCCTGGGAGCCGCCGTCCTGCTTTCCTGGCCAGCCGCTGAATAATGTGTCAGGGTACGGCTGTGATGAAAGATGCAGGAAGCTCTGCATTGAAAGGTCCCTTCCAAGCAACATCCTGTTGGTTTCTTTTATCAGGGAGGGAAGCAATTCCGCTGTGAGAGGACCCTAATAAAGGTTGTTAATGCGATGTAGTGTTGTCTTTTCATTGCTCCGGTAATCACATTAAGGAGCAGAATTAACAGTTTGCTGTACGTTTCTTGGAGCAGTTTCTGCAGTCGCTGCTCGGGTTGTACATCAGGGATGGAAATGAACGTGCTGAGATGGTTGTGGTAGAGAAGGCGACTCCCTTTCCACTCCACTGCAGATCACCCTTGTGGTCTGCTTGCTTGTACACCTTTGAGCATCCATGCATGCAGCTTTTGAGCTGAAATGCTTGTGAGTGATGTGTACTGCTCCGCACTACCTGTGGAAGGATGCCTAAATAAACCACGCTGCAGTTTGCATTGGGGGGAAGGTGATGCTCACAGGCTGTGAGCCAAGAATTTGACTCACACCCATTATTATATGTGTGCTAGTGCCTCTTTATAGGACAGATCTGTTTAACATCGTACTGTTGTTGGAAGCAGATTATTTAAAGTGATACACAGACAGTATAATGACGGTAATTATGAGACAGAGCCAAAATATAGATGCTTTGTATCAAGGAATGTAGCAGAAGAGGTGGAATATGATTTTTACAGGGGTCTTTCCCTGTTTTAGTACAGCTGGTTTTACAAAGGGGTGCTTGACAGGTTCTTTAAAGAGAGTCTGTGTGCAATTTATTCAGCTGTCTTCTCTGTTTAGCTTGAAAAATCTTTGGGGAAAAGTCTCTCTGACTGTGTGTTTGTACAGTGCCTCATGCGATGGGCCTTGGTTGCAGATGACAGCTAATACCTAATAAACCATGGCCTCAGGTATTAGGAAAAATTTCTTCCCCAAAAGTGTTGTCAAGCACTGGGACAGGCTGTCCAGGGAAGTGGTGGCGTCATGGTCCTGGGAGGTATTTAAAAGATGCGTAGATGTGGCACTTAGGGATATGGTTGTTGCTGGACTTAGCAGTGCAGGATCTTAAGTATTTTTTCCAGCCTAAATGATCCTGTAATTCTGTGATCAGTGGTTAACCTGGTGCTTTGGTGTAATAAAACCAGAGTGAATTGGGTTGTTTGAGGGGATCTTGCAGGAGACTGGATGGGGAGAAAACATGGGGTACAGGAGCTATCCATGAACAGTTGCTCTCTTGATCTTCAATAACTGAACAAACTGTGAAGCAAAAGCACCCAGGGAGAATTATTTGAATCAGTGATAAGCATTGGTGCCAAAAAACAAGAGAAAACTCAGATGCCTTTAATCTGCCTTTCCAGCTCTGTCAGTCCTGCCTGTGACACCAGTGACATTATGAACAAGATCTGGGTATATATGGACTAGTGATGCTGAAATGTCTCAGTCTGTATGATTTCAGATTATAGCCTCTAGCTGACACTTCATTTGGGACACCTCAGTCAGAGGTGTGGTTCCTCTCAACTCTCTCCATCATTGGTGGGAAGAGAGCTGCTTCCAGAGGGAAGGCCAGGTCAGCTGCAGTTGTGTTGGGGGGTGTCCCTCTTTTGGTGCCAGCAGGACCAGGCTCTAAGTGCAGTTAATTGGTGCCAATGCCCACAGGCAGGTCTGAACCAGCTCCCTCTGTGCCCACAAACTAACAAAGTCCTGGGATTTGAGGAGAGCAGAGGGTGCTTTGTTTTCAGAAACCTCTTTTGGAACTCAAAAGCCTGGTAAAAAATAATGAAGCTGGTACATCCCCATAAAGCTAAGGAACACATTTTTCCCAATTATATTTTAGCACTCCTAAGCAGAAATGATGCTCCTGTGTTAAAATCACCCTCTACACTAAGAGGGCCTTGGCTTTAAAGGCTGTTGATTGAAGGGTGTTTAAAGTAAATTGGAAGAACTGTGGCAGTTAAACTTGCTGGGAACTTTGGTTCATTGACAGATAAATCTCAAGAAAATAGTAGAAGAATTGTCCCTAACAAATGTTATCAAAGCTCAGGTCTTGGAGAGTTCCAGCTTTTGCACCTACCCAAAGCTGCAGGCTGTGTCCAGACCTGAGCTGAGACAGATCAGACAGCTCCGGGGGTAATTATCATGGGCTCAGTGGAAAGGCTGATTAGTTTCTTGGTGATACAGGATACCTGGAGGGTGTGAGATAGATCTTTATCAGGATGAGGATGTGGCAGCTTTTAGAGTCTTTCTGTGTAAGTTGGTATTGTGAAAAGGCTCATCTTATTTCAGCGTACAATTTACGTGAAGCGTTGGGATTTTGTGGTTTCAAAGAAAAACAAAAGGAAGGCATAACCCCTAAGTTCTGCATGTGAGAACAAATGTAAGCCAGCTGCAACACCCTTTTCTTGAATCCTCATCTTGTAAATTGGATTGGAAAGATGTAGGCAGATACAGGTCCATGAGGTAGCACTCCTTTACCCCTTCTTTGGACCACAGCCATGCTGAGAGTTTGTGTAGTTTCTCCACACTGGGGTTAATTTCAAGATGAGAAAGAATTTTGATATCCTTAACGGAAGCTGAAACACTAACATCCCAATCCTCAGGTCTAGGGGTGATACAGCTTTGTGAAAAGATGAGAGCAATCTCTTGGTAAAGAAATGGATGATAAGAAAACAGCAACAATCCAATTCTATATAGGTTGTCTCCTTTTCTCTTGAAATACAATATCAAGAAAATGAAACTTGGAGAGAAAAAAAAAGAAAAAAAAAGATAAACCTTTTCCAAAACCTTAAATATAAATCCTTTATTGTAATATAAATCTTTATCCTTTCAATGAATGATTGTATGAGTCTTCCCTTTTCATTGGGGTGTATTTGCCTCTCAGGCTGATTGATGTCTGTCTTCTCTTTGCCCTGTGTTCTTAGAGCTCTCGTTGTAATTCTTCTGTCCATCTTTTCATTGTTCTGTTTAGAAAAAGCACATTCTTAAAGTGCTTTTAAAAAGATGGGATATAATCATACGGTGCACCTTTTATAGGTGTGTGCGTATATATATTTTTTTTTTCCTCCTATATGCATTTAGACTGCTGTGGAGTGGTGGGGTTTTTTTACCAAATAAGATCCCAAAGTATGTACTCAAGGTTTAAAATTCATGGGGTGCTTTTTTCACTTCTTCAGAACCTAAACTTCAAAGGGGTGAGCATCGCAGTGCAGTTTGTGCTGAAGACTAATGGAACGCTTTACATCTGAAGTGGGCTGCACTGTATGTTGTGTGAAAAACTTGGCTGGCAAATTTTGTATTCAAAAAAAATCTATTTAATTTGCTTTTCTTTAGCCAATTGAGCTCTATTCTAAATGGAATTCAGCAACACTGCTTCTGTGCACACCAGCAGTTCAGCCCCATCACTAATTAAAATTAAAACTCAAATACATAATTTCCATAATTCTAAAATACTATTTTTTGTTGCAAATTACTGATATCTTAAATTCTTATATTTTTTTAACTGATTCTTTCAAACTCTTTCTGCCTTCAGGTAACCTTTTCGACACCACAACAGACCATCTGATAGATGCAAACCCAGATTTCTCAGTTTGAATTTCACATCCTGCATCAGTGTTCTTAGTGGATAGAAACATTCTCTCCTTTGAGTAATGTTCCTGCAAGCTCAGCACAAGAACTTCAGTGTACTGCAAGACATGGGCATCCATACTGTTTTTCTTACAAGTCTGTGTTTTTTCCATGCATTTTCCATGTAACCTCAAGTAATGAAACCACCAGATTGCTTCATTGTTGTTCATCTTAATGAAGATGATTTCCCTCCACATCCAATGCATTACTGAATTAGCTGGGTATCCACTCTGGGGTCATTCTCTTGCCTGTGTTTCTCCTCCATGATTGTATTTTTCCACATGTTTGTATGCTTGCCAGCAATGTCTAATCTTAAACCACACAGAAGTTGTGACTCTTCCCATCCCCAGGGACCAGGGTGGCCTCTCCCCACCGTGAACCCTGGGGGCTTCATGAGCATCTGACTTGGTGAAGCTCTTTGCTTCTGCAGACCCACTTTTCCTTCCCTGGCTGCTGCGGTACCAATGACCAGTTGCACACAGCTCTGATTAAAATGTCCTTACTGGCTTTAGGACGAAATAAAGCAGGATTTCTCCCAGCAGTGCCCAGATTTCTAGTTATAGCAAGGAGAAGCTATTCCTCAAACAATTTCCCCTGTGTGGTCCTAGTGGGATGGCTCTTGAGCATCTTTGTAGTGCAGATTGCTGGAGGTGGTCATTTTCCCCTCACTGTTGCCCCCAGCATGCTCGATCACCTCAATCTCAAAATGTATTAATTTTCTCTTTTCCGAGAGTCTGCTCACTGTGATTTTTCAGCCACTGTCCTTGGCAACAATACTCACCTATTTAAAAAAAACAAGTCACCTTTCCACTGGCACTGTATTGATATCTCAGCAGTTAAGACAAGTGAATCGATCAAGAAATTGCACTACCCTCTTAGACACTGAAAGGGTCAGGTCAGGGCTAAGGTAAAACCATGTGCGGCCCTCCCTGCGGCCCTCCCTTCATTTCTGCACCTTTCATCAGCACTAAATTCACTTTAAAATGTTGCAAAGAAATCTGGAAAGTCTTACCTGCAACACCCATTGATCACCAGGCAATTTGAGCACGTTTCCTGCAATTCAAGGGAGAGCTTGCTAGAGCCTTTGCCATTGTGTTTCCTTTCCCTGTGTGTATCTTATCTTAGGTACCTTTTTTTTTTTTTTTTGGAAACTATTTGGCCTTTGAGTGTCTCAACAGAAGTGCTATTACAGAGTGGGATGGTTTTCAAAATATTCAACCTCCTTTTTTAACAATCCTAAAGCCTGTTTCTCACGTGTCACAGAATACCCACAAATAACACTGAAGCCAACACGAACAGTTTGTTCTCTTGGCACCTGAGAAACCAGGCTCCCAGCTGTTCCCCACCCACCTTCCATGGACTTTTAGGAATGACCATGTTCTCTCTGAAACTGTGGAATAGATTGAATGTGCACTGCAAACCTTAAATTCTGAGTCTTTCCTTCCTTCATGGCTTGGAGTTGCCTGCATTGGGCAGGGCACACCAGTCCGTTGTGTTGTAACCCTTCAGCAATGAAATCAGCGTTTTGTAAATTTGGAAGATTGCATTTGTGTTTACTTACTGTGACTACTGTTCAGACTTTCTTCAGAAATCTTTTTATAGGGTTTATTAGAGAGAAGAAAAAAAATCATTCCATATTTAGGTAAAAATGTCTCAATCTTCTGTATATATGTTTTATTAATATGTAAATATTTAGATATTTTTAAATTACTATGTTCTTAATAAAGCGACAAGGGACTAGTTGTGAAATGGTGTATAACATTGTGTCGTGTTACCGATCTCTGGGAAATCCTCTTTGTCAGTTCAGAAAAGAAAACCTACAATAAATAACTTTAATTGCATTTGTGTTCCTGTGTTCTATGCTGGATTCCCATATTTTAGAGGAATTACTTTGCCACCAGTGGAATACACATAGGAAAACCCTGAAAGTTACCACCAGGACACTATTTTTCCAGCTGGCTCAGCCAGAAACCACACTGGCCTTGCCAATCACAACAACATCTATATCCAATCACATAATAACTCTTGAGTATTAAGAACTGATATGCCTGAAGTCTAATTTTAATTGAATTAGGTGCCTTTATAATCTGCACTTAAGAGGTTAAGCTCTGCTTCTATGGAAACAACACACAGGAAGGACAAACCAATACTCATAGGTTGGAGTAGCTGTGAAGATATATGCTTGGTAATTCATTATCACACCCTCATCAAATGTTTAGCCTTAGAAAATACCTCCTGCAAAAACATGCTTCTGGTAATCTTCCATCAATTCCAAGGAGCCAGTGAAGTGAAGTGAAGCAGCAGCTCACCACACCTTTTTGGCTTTATACAAGGAGCACTATGGAGACACTGCTGGTAAAAAGTCCCAATGAGAGCTTCCTTCAGATTTCAGTGGCTGCCCAGATCGGCTGAAGCCTGGTGCACATCCTGCACCCGTGTGGGTGACCGAGCCAGTGCAGGCCCTCCCCTCTGGGGGTGCTGAAAGAGCATCTCAGTCTCAGATCACAGAATGGTCTAGGTTAGAAGGGACCTTGAAAGCTCCAACCCCTGTCATGGGCAGGAGCATCTTGCACAAGGCAAGGTTGGCCAAAGCCCCGTCCAAACTGGTCTTGAACACTTCCAGGGATGGAGCATCCACAGCTTCTCTGAGCAGCCTGTTAACAGAGCCTTATTGTAAACCAATCTTATTGTAAAATTGTTTTTCTTAATAGCTAATGTAAATCTAACCCTCTTCTAGTTTAAAACTGCTGCCCCTTGTCCTGGACCTACAGGCTCTAGTAAAAAGTCCCCCTCTGTCTTTTTTACAAGCCCCCTTTAAGACACACTCCAGCACCTCAATGTCTTTGTTATAGTGGGGTACTCAAAAGTGTCCCCAGGATTCAAGGTGTGGCCTTACCAGTGCCATGTTCAGGGGGGACAATCACTGTCTTGGTCACAGTAATGCTGATACAGGCCAGGATGTTAAAGCTTTGTTTGGCTTGCCTTTTTTAAAAACAGGGACCAGGTTAATACACTGTTGCTTGTGACATTTAAGTGGAGCACCTTAAATTGCGTTTAAGGTACAATTATGAGCAAGAAATGTTCGTGTATGCTGTGATCTGCACAGCACTAAATCCCATCTGTGCTGCAGAGCCACCAGCACATGCTGCTGCCAGGCTGCAGGTTCACCTGTTGAAACAGCTTTGGGATGGAGCAAGTGACTCTGCCAGCACCCACACCTGAGCTCCCGCCATGCTCCTGCTTCCTTGCTGGCCCAGTTGGCCAGTGCATCCCTCTGTCCTGTGTACAGGACACTGGAGATTAATACTTTGGATGAAAAAAATCCTTCTGAAGCTGAAGAGGAAAAAGGATATCCTCCTGGTAACATGAAAGGAAACTGGAGCCTGGGCTTTATAAAAAATGCATTAATTGTGAGACAAGAAGAAAGTCATCTCAAGTGCCTGTGACATGTTGGTTTAGAAACGGCTGGCTGAGTCTTTCAGGGGAAACACACTGTGTCACATCAGAGTGGTTTGGGGATGGGTGGTCCTGATGCAGCCACCCCTCCTCTAGAGAAACCTTCTCCCCAAAAAGCCTACCCTCTGTTGAGGCCTCGCTGGGAAGCACATTTCTCCTTTGCTGGGGACGGGAGAGAGCATGGTCCTAGGAAAAAACCCATGGGGCCATGTCCTCCTAGAGAAATAGATACTGCCAGCATTTTGCAAGACTTTTCAAAAATAACCCCCTTGTGCATATTCTCCCCCAAACCTAAAGCAGCGAAATGCCTCGTAGGAGGTGCTGAAATATCTCTTCTCCCTCCACTGGCTCTCCCACTGCTTGAGCATCCCCACAGCTGAGCTGGGGTGAGCACCTTCACTCCTTCCTGCCACGCTGTCATCACAGAGAGGCACGAGAGGGGTTTGTACAAGTAGGTCAGGTATGATTTCTCATCCACCGCCTGCTAATAAAAGCCACCGATGTGAAACCTACAACATTATGTGTATAAATAATTTAGCTCCAGTGTGTAAACATCAATTCTGGGTTTTAAAAAAAACCAAAATAATTCCATCAGCTTTTTCTCCACCCTCCATGCATATGTTGTTACACCCAGCTGATAACAAGGGCAGTAACTTCATGTTAAAGTGTTCACAATGACACCTTTGCCCCTGAAGCTACCAACAAGCATGGGGTGAAGAGCTTCATCCACCTCTGCCCAGCAAGAGCCATCACAGGTGAGAGCACCAGGGTGATCTATGGCTCTGCTGGAGCCTGGCCACAGGGCCAACGTGGGGCAGCAACCATCACCATGGGCAGAGATGTTCCCTGGCTCTGTCCATCACCAGCACATCAGGAGAAATGTCATTTTCAGGTGATGTGGATGGAAAAGGCCAACCCACATAGTTCTGCCATCCACTGACCCTCAGGTGGCCTGGAGGACCTTTCCTGCCCCAGGATGGTTCAGCAAATCATATGGAGTGCATGTGCACTCCAGCAAAGGAAATCAGTCCAGGATACTTTAAAAAACCTCTCTGGCAGCAATGCTCCCACACCACAGGATCCCTGCTCTACTTTTGCCCCATGCCCAGCACTGCTCTGGAGACATCAGATGAAAGGGGTGTCAGCTAGAGAAGGATGAGGGGGGCATTTGCCTGTCAGGACAGCGTGAGCCTGTGCCAGTTCCCCAGCGAGTCACCAGGAAGTTAGCAGGGATGGATCTGGACTGGAACCAGCATGTGGCTACTGCCATTACCACGGCTTAGAGAAAGCAAAGATTAATGTAATCATTTAATCCCGAGAGATTTCAGGATTCACCGACTGTATCTCATGTCTCCATTCATCATGGCACAGGGGATGTGTGTAAACTGCTCTGCTCTTAGCTGGACCTCTGCTCCCTCCTGGTTTGTCTTTTCCTGAGTTCCTGCACAGGCCCTCAGTGCCCAGCTCTCCCCACTGCCACATCCCTGCCTCCTGACCCAGCTGCGGTAGGCCCTGCCTCACTTTTTGGCTGGTGAGAATGGTGACATCATCCATCCTTTGTTTTCTTGACTTTTTCCTGGTGATGGCTCCGTCCTCAAAATTGACAGACCTTCACCTCTCTGGCCTGATGCTGGCAGCACCACTGGGGGTATCCACTTCCTGCATCTCCATCTCATTTCACTGAGCATGATGCATCATCCCCCACCTCTCATTTAAAGTGCCTTTGGGGAGGCCTTGGAGCAGTGGAGATTCCTGCCCCATGCAGGTCCCCAGCACCCATCCCAGTGGGATGGTGTCCCTGGGAATTGCCCTGACCCAGATGCCAGACCCTGCACTTGGCCTTGTTGAACCTCATGAGGTTCACATGGACCCACTCCTCAAGCCTGTACAAGTCCCTCTGGATGGCATCCCTTCCCTGCAGCACATCACAGCACCACTCAGCCTGGTGTCATGTGCAAACCTGCTGAGGGTGCTCTAGAAACCACTGCCTGTGCTGCTGATGACAATATTAAATAGATTTGGTACAAGCCCTTAAGGAACACCACTTCTTACTGGTTTCCACGTGGACATGAAATGTTTGACTGAACTCTTTGGACATGACCATCCAGCCAGGTCCTTATCCACCTAACAGCCCCTCCATCAAACTCATAGCTCTCCATCTAGAGGCCAAAGTGATGGAGAATGACCATATCAAAAGCCTTCCAGGAGCCCTGAACCCCATTGCTGTGGCTTGTAGGTCATACAGAATCGAACACCATTTGAAGAGTAATCAGGTGGCAGCCTGTCTGACCCAGATTTTACCCCTGTCACGGAGTCAGAGACACCCCCATCCACGGAAACACCTCCGTGCCGGATCCAGGGGTGCTGTGGGGCTGAGACCTCTTCTCCTGACCTGGCAAATCAGGTGCTGCAGATGCACACAGGATGCTGGCACAGCAACACCCCCGAGAGGCTCTGACCCAGCAAAATCCAACCTTGGCACGCAGAGCCAGGGCTCAGAGGCTCCGTGTCCGGGCGTGCAAACCCTCTCTGCTTCACACTGCAAGTTTTGATCCTTGAAACCGTGAGGCAGAACACTGCTGGGCCGACCTTGAGCAGCTCTCCCATGTTCTCCACCCTCCTCCGAGGGGGGGGAGGTGAACCCACCCACCCCACGCACAAACCACTTTGCTTTGGTGGGCCACAGACCCCTCTGCAAGTGCCAAGGTTAATGCACAGCAGTGCTGCCCTCCCAGAGAGGGTTCGCTGCCGAACCCCAGATTTCTTCCTCCAGAAACAAATTGCTCTTCAACTATTGCCATCTTGTGGCGTCTGTGACCTGTTACTCGTTCCTTTTATCTGCTAATGGTGTTGGTGAGAATCAGCAGTGTACACAGGCAATTTTAAAATGAAATGTAAATGAATCAGAAATGCCTACGGAGGAGCCATTAGCATAAATCCAATCAAAGGGCTTTGTTTAACTTGTTAAAAATGACTAAATATTTAGTGAGTGTGGGTGGGTGAGGTGATTTGCTCACACTCGGGAAGTTTTAGAAGCAAAACTAATGCTGATATCTTAAATGGCTGAACTTATAAGCAATTTTCTACCCTGAACTGTCCCTCCTCGGTCTATAACTCACTGGAATATTGTCCCTTGTTCAAGATCACCTCTAAAATATTATCACAGAATATGCTGAGTTGGAAGAGACCCACAGGGATTATCAAGTCCAGCTCCTGGCCCTGCATAGGACACCCCAAGAGCCACGCCATGTCCCTGACAGCATTGTCCAAACGCTTCTTGAACTCTGTCAGGCTCAGTGCTGTGACCACTGCCCTGCAGAGCCTGGTCTAGTGCCTGACCACCCTCTGAGTGAAAAACCTTTTTCTATTATCCAACCTCACCTCCCGCTACATAACTTCAGGCCATTCCCTCTGGAGCTGTCACTGGTCACCACAGAGAAGAGTTCAATGCCTGCCCCTCCTCTTCCCCTCATGAGGATGCTGAAGAGCACAATGAGGTATCCCCTCAGTCTCAACTTTCTCCAGGCTGAACAAACCAAGTGACCTCAGCCCCTACACATACACCTTCCCCCTGCAGATCCTCCACCATCCTCGTGGCCTTCCTTTGCACACTCTCTAATAGTTTAACATCTTTCTCATAGTGTGGTGCCCAAAACTGCACACAGTATTTGCTTCTAGGAGTAGTAGACTCACTCAATGAGATATCTGGACTCTCGTGAGCACTGCAGGCATCTCCTGGGAGTGGGAATTCCCTTGGAGCAAACCCTGCCCATCCCTGTCATGCCAATGGTCCCACCCAGCTGGGATGCTGAGGGTGCAATGCAAGATGGCACCACCAGCAGTGCAGGACCACCATGACCACCTGTGCTGTGCACCACAAAGATCACCTTGGGGATGTAGACTCGACAGAAAGGAAATAATTTTTACAATGAAAGTGATGAAACACTAGAAGAGGTTGCCCAGAGAGGTGGTACATGCCCCATCCCTGAAAACATTCATGGTCAGGTTTGCTGGGGCTCTGAACAACCTGATTTAGTTGAAGATGTCCCTGTTCATGGCAGGGAGTTTGGAACCAGGTGACTTCTAAAGGCACCTTCCAACCCAAACCATTCTGTGATTCTATGAACAAGAGACATTCCAGTGCCTATAGATTTCATCCAAACTGGTAGGAATGGGAAGGGTTCACTGCTTTGGCCCCAGTGTTACCTGCTGAGTGTCAGGAGGTGCACATGAAGCTGATGTTTGGTGGCAGTTTCAGTGGCAGGAGCAGACCAGCCCCAGCTCCCTGTTCCTCTGCTGCAATCCACCCATCCCGCCCCCACTCCTCACACTCCCACGTTCACAGCAGCTTTTGCAGAGCCACCCTGATCAAACCAACCCTAAAGTAAAGTGGAGAAACTCCATTTTTTGGAGCCCACATCTATTCCCTGACCCATGGGTTACACTCTAGATATAAGGATCTTGGTCATAGCGAGATGTAGCTCTGCAGCTTGGATTAAATCAAAAACTGAGTTAAAAACAACGCTCAGGCTTGGCTCTGCTGTGACTCCTTGGGCTCCACAGGGATCACTCAAACTGGCATCAGAAGGGGCAATGCTTTGCGTTTGGGAAGAGCAACTATTTCCTGCTGCTTTGCTCTCTGGAAAGGAGTTGCATCGGGCGGGTGTTAATTGCCTTTTTGGCAATCAAAGCAGCCGGCACGGGGGCTGTCCGCTGGTTTTGCTTCCCCCAGGCGCTGCCCATCAGCCGGCTTTGCCTTTCCCTCTGCACAGGGAAATACCTCACCTGGAGGGATGTCTCTTCCCAGGGACCTCCAGGCCGCTCCGAGCATTTGCCCCTTTCCACAGCCTTACCCCAGCATGAGATCCTGCGAAGGCAGATGCTGCTGTGGAGAGTTTACTTAATGCCAATGCTGGGCACAAATCCTGGGAAAACACACTCAAACCTGGCTGCAGGGAGGGGAGGAGGAGCCGTGGGATGCAGGGAATGGGAAAGAAATGGAAAAATGGGAAGACGTAATGTATGATCGTTTCTCTCCCTGTGTGAATTTTGGGTTTTACTTTTAAATGCAGGGGAAAAGCCCTTTAGGAGAATGTGGAACACTGCATTACAGCACTTCCCACTACTGCCAGGTGCATCTGGTGAGTGCAGGGCTGCACTTGGGGGTACAGAGATATGGGGAGCCCTGACACTCTTCTCCATCCACCCCCACATCCCAGCCAGTCCCACCAGAGGGGTCTCACCTCCTGGCAGCTCCAAGGATCCAGCACTCCATTGAAACAGCCCTTACATGTCTTGGTGCATGTAAATCAGGGGCTTTCCAGGAGTTTCTTGAGGGAGCCACTGCCTGTGGGCTCAGCAATCCTTACTCCCCCTGCTAGCTGGACAGGGAGCAGGAGAGATATTTCAATGCCTCCTCTGCTGTGAGACTGTTATGGCAACACACTCACATCCAACCCCTCAAGGAAATCAAACCATCCAGCCCCTGCTTAGGGGCTTGGGTTTGGTTTATTTTTGCTTTTCCAATGAGGGAAAACACACTATTGCACAGTGGTTATCCCTGAGGAGATGAAAGGTGGCATTGGGCACACCTGGTCTCTTCCAGGGCACCTCACCTGCAGCTCTGAGAGTGCTTTGCTGATGTTACACCTGTTTCCCATACAAACCAGTTTTCCCCTCTTGCTGAAGTTTTAAGTGCCTGGTTGGCACAATTCTGGGTGGGATTCAGCTCTTTTTCGACAGACAACAATTCAGGTGCATTTAGGGGATCCTAATTACATACTCATCTAATGGATACTGCTGGGGCAGAAGGAGAAGAGGCAGGGACAGACCTGGAGGGCTGGTTGCACATCACCCTAGGGAGGGAAAAGGGAAGCTGGGAGCAGCAGCATCCTTCACTCCCATACCCCTGACTTCCAGCAGGCAGCCAGCAGGTTTGCTGAGGTCATTTTGCTCCTTGCAACAGCCACCTGTTTCCCTGGGGAGCTGTTTGTTTCCCTGCTTGTATGTCCAACCAGCCTTAGCATCAAGAAGTGCCTGGCATCTCAAAAAGCTGTGGATGCCCCATCCCTGGAAGTGTTCAAGGCCAGGTTGGCCTTGAGCAACCCAATATACTAAAAGCTGTCCCTGTCCATGGCAGGGGGTTTGGACTAGATGAACTTTAAAGGTCCCTTCCAACTCAATCCAGTCTGTGATTCTAAAATTCTATGGTTTAAACAGCACGTTTGCCCTCTGCTGTGCTTTGGCAGCAGAACATTTCCCCTCTGGATCCACCTAAATTCCCACCCATCAGTACCAACCCCCCAGCTACTGCACAGGGCTGGCAGCAGAGGAAAGCAGGAAAATCCTGGATGGAGAATAAGACAGAAGACTCCTTGCCAGAGAAATTATCTGAAGCAGGTTGTTCCAGCTCGAAGGAACTCAATTTATATTCCCAAACGACATGCTGGGAGCTGCTCACAGCTCCATCAACAAGCACAGCACAGGCAAGGCAGATGTTTTGGTGAGTGCCAGCAGCTGGAATAGGATCACTGGCTCAGCTCAGCTGCACCCATCGCTCCAGACAGTAATTTGGGAAGTCAGTGTTTGAGGCTCATCCCAAGGGAGCCTGTATCGGGTGGCTGCAGTTCTGGCTGGCAGAATCACACAGCTCATTCTGACACAAAGAGAGGTAGCAAGTGCAGAGCTGGGCAGGAGGAGACACTCCTGGATTATTTATAGGCTCCAGCCTTGGGAAAACCCTGGCACAGAAAAGCACCGGCTGTGCTTGGGACCAAAGGCCATGGGGGTGAGGATGGGGTTGTGCCCCTGCCATCCACACTGCAGGAGCAGCTCTGCCCAGGGCACGTCCCTGCCAAAGGAAGTGGCAAATGTGTGGGGATGCCCAGGCTCAGTGTGGTGGGGTGTGGCTCAGGGACAGGAAGCCCTACAAAGGGGGAAGGACACAAGGAGCATTCTAGTGGGCAATGCAAGGCATGAGGCCCCAGTGCAGATGTTGTCAGCACAGGTGAACTTCCAGGTCTGGAGGGGGAAGGAGGTGGTTCCCACATAGGCTGGGCAGTGGCACTGAGGGGACTGTGGCAGAGGCTGCTGCTTCACCAAGCCCCATGTGATTGTTTTATTTTCTGTGTGGTGGCCAGTAACAAAGAGCAGCTGTGCCGTGCCTGCTGCCCCAGACTGGCAGAACAAAGGGGTTGATGAAATGTTTCCCCCACATGTGACACCATGAGGATGTGACAGGCCAAGAGTAGGAATACCAAATCCAATGCAGTTTTGGAGAGATGTGTGTAAATCCAAGAGGGGTTCAGCAGAAGCCACCCCTAAAGCTGCAAGGGGCTGAGGGAGAGCACATAGGCACATCTCAGACACAAAATGCCACCTTCCTTAACTGCCCACAAGGCTTCCTAGAGCCAGGCATGCTTCCACCTGGGGTACAACTCAGCCTGCCCACCCTGGGGAGAGCCCTCACACTCCAGACCAGGGCTGGTGGCTGCTTGTATAAGTCATGTAGGTGCCTGGGCAAAAAAAAAACCAAACAGAAACTGGGAGGTGGACTTTCCCTTGCAGCTTTTGGGGTGTCAAGTGCAGGAGCAAAGAATGAAATGCTGCAAAAGGGATGAGGAAGAGACAGATGTTGTGAGGGTGCCTCTTCATAGGAAGGGTTAGAGCAGCTTTATAACACAGTGGTGTTTAACTGCTGAGGCAAAAGCAGCCAGGGGCTGCACACAGCAAGGGAACAAGCACCAAGACCCCAGCAGCAGCTGTGTACACCAACCTTCCCATCCCACATCAGCAACTGATGGAAAATGGGGTCCAGGCGAGTCTAGTCAGACCCCATTGATCACTGATAGGCAACATCACCCTGTTTGACTGCTACATGGTGGAGGATGGCAAGGGACTGGTGCTGGAGCACCACCCAGGAGCAGAACCCCAGGACCCCTGCCATGGGTGCTCCCTCCATGGAGGATGCTCACCTGGGTGCAGGGGATAAATACAGCCTGCAAAAACACAGAGGAAACTGCACTTTCTTGAACTGCTGTAAACCACGATGGGAATGTTTAAAAGAAGCTGCCAGACAGGTATGATTTACTTGGCTTTTTCATAAAATCTCACATCAGAGACTATTAAAGCACCTTATCAAAGGTTAAAGGGGCAAAGTCCCCATTTGGCAACAGAAAACAAAGACAGAGAACATCTGCTCCTTGAAGCGAAAATGAGCAAACACCAAGGCACAGCAGAGGTCAATACTGGCATCATTACTATTTAATACCACTTGTATATTAATGAGAGGCAGGAAAAAAGACTAAAAAACAAGGCAAAGAAAGCCAACAGTAGCTCAAACTTACTTTACTTTGTCAAAACAGAGGGAGGTAGGGAAAAAGTCATGCTGTGAGATGTGCTTTACATGAGAAATTAAATTATCACACTAAAGTTTGCCAGTGGAAGTAGTTTCAGCACATTAAACATCGTAGTCAGCCCAAGTGGGGCTGAACCAGCTGGTCCCATTTTACCAGCCACTTCATTGTGAATTCTGAAATGATGAAAAAAAAAAGACAAACACTTTCACTGTCATTTCTTACCCTGGTTTTCATCAGCCACTATTTCCCAATGCTCTTGTGATGCCACAGTTTCTTGGTTACAAACATTGCAGGGGAAGGCTGCATTGTTTTATTAAAAAAAAAAGTTTCTGCTGACATTTAAGAAACAGAACAGGGAGAGTTCAAACTGATAATTTTGTAAACACCAAAGATGCAGGACTGAGTCAGAAGCCTACATGGATCAGAAATATTGCTTAGATTTAACCCGGATGTGTACACAACAAAGCACCTTGGCCAAAGAAATCTGAGCTGCTAATAATCCACACTCCAGGTTATCCATGGAAAAAAGACTGATGAAATGCAGGCCCTGCACCTGTAAAGGCTACAGACATCTGTCATGTCCTCAAGCCAGCACAGGAGGCAGCTGGCTTTGATGAGAGATCAGGCACAGCACGGAGGACTCTCCCTTCTTTTCTTTCTCCTTTTTGCACTTCCTAAGATGTGTGGAGCAGTCCCTTCTCATGGCATTGGACCAAATCGTTCCAATAATGGAGTTTCTGCTGGAGATTTTGGACACAGATGACAAAAAAGCCTTTGGGAGGCAGGGAGGAAAGGAAATCTGATCAGTTTTTAACTCTAGAAAACCACTATTTGACTCCAGGAAAATGTTCCGTGAAGCTGGTGGTTCCAGCAGTGCGGGCCCTCCCCAGGGCTGCTGGATCCATCACTACTCTTCCAGGGTTTTGCTTATGATCCTGCACGAAAAGGACATTCCCCTGTGTGCACAGGATTCCCTTCCTGATCCCACACCTCCTCCAGCAGCTGTGCCAAGCGTGGAGCCCCTGGAGAAGCACGGGGCACTGAGTGCTGGGTGCAGCAGCACACCTGAAGCTGCAGTGGAGAGGTGGCTCACAGCTCCTCTTGGCTTGGCTTTCTTGGCAAAGCCACTTTTCTACCCCTTGCCTGCCCACACAAAGCCTCACCCCAGCACAGGCAGCAGGGCCTGGTGCACACATCCACTGGGACATGTGCAGATCCACCCAAGGATGCTCCATCATCGTCTGTGCCAAGAAATTGCTTTTAATTAATCAGGGCTTCAGTTATGTACAGTTCTCATCTCTACACCCTGGTCCTGGTTAGCTTCAGCTCTACAGAGTCACATCTGTGCCAGTACTAATGAGCATGGATTTCCAAGTATTCATGTTTTCTTTCAGCTATTTTACCACCTGGAAATCTCAATTTATTTTATTTTCCCCTTTGTTAAGGAAATGTCTAGTCCTCACAGATGTGGGGAAAAAAAAAAAGATAAAAATATGATCCAATTCCCTCTTCCCTCCAAAAATATCAGAAAGGAAAAACATGTAAGCCAGGGCTCAAAATCAGCAACATTATCTCATGGTTTTCCTTATGCTTCATATTTAGCTTTTTTTTTTTTAAATGAGGTGCTGGTTGTAGAGGCAATGCCTAAATGCTGGAGAAATGTTAAATCAGAGCATCTGATTTCCAGCTCTCAAGATACTTACAGGGCTTTTTTTCAGATTGAAATAATCTCTCAAGGAACACACAGACGTGATACGAGGCCAGTGCTCAGCAAAATCAGATCGATGGCAATCAGAAGATTCCGAGATCTTCCGCCTCCTCTCTGTCTGGGAGGAGGGAGAGGCACTAAAGGGTTCAAATTCCAGGTCAGGACTGCAGATGCCACGTCCTCAATTCATCTCTGCTGTCAAAACCATCAGCCAAATGCCCCACAGCTGCTCACGGAGAAACAGCTTCTGTGTGTCGAGCTTGAAATGCTTTCAGAGAGCAACACGGAGGAGCCTGAAAATCAATTAATTATACAAATATTAGTGACTTCCTAAATGTGCTCAGTGCCGGGAGCTCCCACGTGCCTCTGGTCCCCTGCACCACAGTCCTGGGGCACTACGTTGTCTGGGAGATAAAAAGAGTAATTAAAATCAAGCAAGAAAAGCAACATTTTAATTTTTTCTCTTTCTGCTTGTTTTTACGCAGGACTTTTTCAAAGTTAGTTGCGCAAAAAGCAATCTTTGAATTAACAGGCAATTAGTTAATTAGGTACTTAGCTGCAAATTACATGAAGCAAAGTGTCTGTTTTATCTATTTGGAAATGTAAACTGGGGCCTGTGCTACCCCTAACACAGAAATTCCCTCCTTTCTAGAGAAAACTCGTCTTGCACGTAAAGCAAGAGACTCATCTGAATTCTGACTTTAATCGTTTGGGAAAAGGGTCTTTGCAAGCACAAAAAGCACTTTCAGGGAGAAAAATGAACTGAGAAGACACTGGAAATCAGACATGTTAAAGACATGTTAGATTCCAGTGATTTGTATATTAAATGAATATGAAAAAATGGGATGCTTTGCAAATCAGTGATGGAAAAGCGTTGACTTGAGCAAGTAGTCTGTGACAATCCTGGCTGTTGGGTACTAAAACACAGCACAGCTTCCTAGAGTTGTGCTGAACCCATCACCACCTGCTGCAGAACAGGATTACATTTTTCCTGAAGCATGATCAAAACCACATTCTGGGTTAAAAAAAGCCACCAGCTGACACACCCAGCCACATTGCCCCTTGGAGATGACACCTGAGGAAATGACACTTCCATCTCCCTGGGGCCACAGTCTTGGCTCTGCACTCAGAAAAATTTAATGTTGACCAAATGTTGCCCATTCTCAGGTCCATTTGACCCCCTCACTTTCTTTCTTGCCCAGCATTTTTGTGTGACATGGATCAAATGTGACCTTTTTGTCCAATTTCTGGGCAAAATTCAGCATCTGTGGAGGACCTGGTTCTGCAGGTGCCAGTTCTCCTCAGCTCTGGTTAAATTTCCCACCCAAATTGTTCCCAATCACAAAGTTTTCATATTGAAGAAGGTGTCAGAACAAGGAATTCTACAGGCAGACTCATGCTTCTCAGGGGAAACATCAGCGTGTGTGAGGAAGAATTTCTTCACAGAAAAGATGATTAGACATTAGAACAGGTTCCCAAGGAGGTGGTGGAGTCACCATCCCTGGAGTTGTTTAAGGAAAGCCTGCGAGTGGCACTCAGTGCCATGGTCTGGTTGACGAGGTGGCGTTTGGTCACAGGTTGGACTCGATCTCTTTTCCAATCGATTTCTAATCGATTCTGTGATTAGGGGAAATGGCCTTAAGCAGAGACAGAGGAGACTCAGATTAGATATTAAAGAAGTATTTTGCCCTGTTAGTTGGCCCGGGCAGGTGGTAGAGTCACGGTCCCTGGAGTGAGGTTTAAGAGGCGCCCGGATCCGGCGCTGGTTGATGAGGTTTAGGATTTAAGGGGTTACAGCGGCGGTGCTGCCTTGGGCTCCTTGATCTTAAAGGTCTCTTCCAACCTTGATAATTCCGTGATGGCACGGAGGGACCAGACCCCACACACACACCCTGGCTGCCCACGCGCGCCGAGCTGAGGGCGCGGGCGGGGGGCGGTGTCGCGACATGTCGCGCTGCAACGGCGCGCGCCCCCGCGCGGGAACGCGCGTGGGACGCGGTGTGAGGGGGAGCGGGAGGGGGCGG
>VXAX01006175.1:0-46513 GCA_013399835.1 Leptocoma aspasia | reverse complement strand
ACCCCCGTGCTTCCCTCCCTCCCCATTACGGAGTGTTGGCGGAGGGGGGGGGCTGCGCCCAACATCCCACCGGCCGTGCCCGCCAGCGAGGGGTGAACCCCGCCCCGGTGACACCGTACCTGCACGTGGGGACACGGGGGACACCGGGGTCGGACACCCACGGGCTCCGTCCCCGCCGCACCTCGGGAAGGGGCCGCTGCCACCGCCGCTCCGCGCGCAGCTTCTTCCTCCTCGTCCTCTTCCCCCGCCGCCTCTCCGGCTGCACAAAGAGCCGCAGCGAAGGCCCCGGGTTTGCCTCTAAAGGCAGCGGCTGGAAATTTAAGGTGTCCCGGAGCCATGTCTGCCCGCAGCGCTCCCCGCCGCATTCCCCGGATCGATGGTGGTTGCAGCGCCTCGCCTCGCGTGTCTCGGGCGGTCGGGCTGGCGGTGCGTGCGCTGGGGTTTGTGTGGGGTACGTACCTGGCTCCAGTTCTCCCTCCCTCCCCCCATTTTCGCTCCTGTGCTCTCCTCTCTCTGCCGTTTAGGAAGGCAAGGGTTAAAGTTTAGCTTTTAATATTTATTATGCTGCTCTTTTAAAGTAAGAAACGTCTGGGTTAGGAGGTGTTGTCTGCTGCTGGGGAGGGATGCTTGTCGCTCACGTCGCAGTGCTGCACGGACTGCCAGAATCGCAGAATGTTCTGAGTTACAAGGGACTCACAAGGGCCATCAGCCCAGCTGTTGGCTCTGCCCAGGACAGCCCCAAGAATGACGCCTTGTGCCTGAGAGTTGTCCAAACTCTTCGTGAACTCTGCTAGGCTTGGTGCTGTGACCACCAAAGTCACCAAAACTTGGTCTTGCGAGGAATGTCGCTCCCATGGGAGTCTGTGAATTACACGGTTGCACGCAGCTTTAGTCAGATCTTTATTAGAAAAGTTACTGTATTCTTTCACTGGGGATGTTTTCCATTAAATGAAATCATCTTGTTTGTTTCACGAATTGTTTTTAAACGGGGGAACTGTGTCCTTACAGTCCTCAGGGCTGCAAAAAGTTCCTGGTAGGCTGTGGCCTCTGCATCCATCCCTGTGTAAGTAGGCATGGGGTGCTAAGCTTATTGCACTTACTGGTTAGATGAAGGAAGATGTTTCCCTTGTGGGGCAGGCTACTTTTTATAATTTTCTGGAATTAATTAGAATGAAGTGTTAAAAAAGAATGAAGAAAAAAAAATCCCCCCCTCCTTGAAAAGCTTTTGTCTCCTATTTCTGTTGACAGGTTGTTTTCNTTTTTTTTTTTTTGCAAGTGCTTAGTGTCTTGCATTGGAAGACAGCAGCTAGGAACTGAATTCATTGCTCATCCAAGACACGTTCTTGTAACTAGAGTTTGGATTTCTGCCCGAGCCTAGGCTTTGGAAGATTTGTTTTAAATAAGTGCCACACCTCCCAGAGAAGGAGGGAAAACACAGTGAAGTTGGGCTCCACATCAAAAGTTCTCGGGGAACTTAAAACTTCAGTTCCTACAAATTACAGTCCATAAATTCACTTAAAGGTTTATGGAACAGATGTGCTTGTTAATAAGTGCTGTGTAGGGCAGATACAGTGCAGTATGTAGATTTACTTCTTTCCTTCATTTAGCAAAGTTGAACTTGGCAAATACCAGTCAGTTGAAGAATTCTTGTTTTCAGCTTAACCTCATCAGGGCATGACCATCAGTATCAGGTTTTGTCAGTGATGGCAGTGAACTCTGTTCTTGTTGCTATTACACGGGATCCTTGCTTTCTAAGAAACTACTACTAGACAGGTTGCTTTTAGTAATTCCTGAAAACTTGTTCTCTGAGAAAGTTGAATTGTATTTTATCACAGCCGGTCCTGTTTAGAAGTCAGTGTCTCAGTTAGGCCTCTTATTAGTTTTGGAGTGTGGTGGATGTGAGTCAGAGTGGAAAAACGTTCTAAAATTAGACATGCATTGTTAAGAATTTTATTAAATGAATTGCATCAGTGTCTTTTTACATTACCACTTTAATGGGCAATTCTCTGGTTTTCCATATCATTAGTTGACTAAAAAAGGGCTGAAGAGGCAAGAAACTTTTCTTTTCAGCATTTTTTTGTCTGTGAACATGCTGAAAGGTAAACTGGCATGCTTGTAGGTGAACCACTCTGCTTAAATACGGCCTCTTTGTTCTTCAGCTACCTGTACTAACAGAACACCAGCACTGTGTTTTCTCCCAAGGAGAACAGGTGCATTATGAAGCTTCAGCTTCTTACTTCAGGACTGAAGCAGAGCCAGTATTTGAAAAGCATCTTTTTTTTCGAGATTAATATGTTAATGGCTAAAATTATGACCCCACACTGAGCTGAGTACAAACAGATGTCTCTGCTGAGCATGTTGCAGGATCAGGGCCCAGGTTGCCTTTTGGAAGTTGGCCTCTGTGCTCTGGGAACTATTATTTCTTTCATTACCTCTGTGTTAAATGAGGTCGGTAAGTCTGTTAGGTTCTTTTTTAAATGAAAACCTTATGCAGCATATCTGGAAAAGAAGTTAATTCTCTGATTCACCTGGCATAGTTATAGTTTCAAATGTCAGAAGGTAGGGTGAGGAGTCATCCCTTTGTAGTCGTAGGGAAGTGAGTTGTGTGAGATGCGCACACCTGTGAACAGGTGAACAACCGCAACGAGCAATTTCTTTTTCTTTTAACTTGCACCACGTGGAAGACATGTTGTCTTGCAGGTCATAGGAATTTCCAATGTTCCCCTTTTGTTTAATTGTTATTTTTATTTTTTTAATAAGACTGATCAGCAGAGAAACTGATCCCGTTGCTCTGGGGTGGGAGAGGCCGGCAGTCTGGGAGAGAACCATGTCTGTTCGGGAGTCCTTTAACCCAGAAAGTTACGAACTGGACAAGAGCTTCCGTCTGACCCGATTCACTGAACTGAAGGGCACAGGCTGCAAAGTGCCTCAGGATGTCTTACAGAAACTGCTTGAATCTCTACAAGAAAACCATTTTCAGGAAGATGAACAGTTCTTGGGGGCAGTTATGCCCAGGTTGGGTAAGTAGTTGCTTCTCTGGACACTGGTGGTCCTTCTGCTCGGTTTACTTAGTGACACGATCACATTTGTGGTTTGTTTAACCAGTTTGAAAATTGTGTGTTGTGTAATGCATGCACAGCATCCAGAAAGCTGAAGAACTACTCTCATGCTGTCATTTGTTGGCATCTGGGATACAAGAATATTATCTTAAATATTTAACATCCTGCAGTGCAGTCAACTACAAAGGCAAAACACTCAGGAATGGCCATTGTGATGTGCAAGTGCTTAGGTGTTAGTCTCCTCCTCCCTTTCCCTCAGTAGATGCTGTGCAAACTGAAGTCCTGTCAGTTAATTACTCAGTTAATTTCTAGACTTTTATGTTCATGCATTGCATTTGGAGTTTGATGCAATGGATGAATGAATTTGGATGACTCCCAGGTGAATTTCCCCTCTCCCTCCCCTCCCCTCTGTTCCTGGGTCACAGAAAGTGAGCAAGAGAACTTCCTTGCTTCAGCTGACTAGGAGTGAATTGTTTCACAATTGTCATTATTCCTTTGAGTCCTTTCGTTGTTCCCCACTCTAACTCTTTTGCTCACCTGTAGAAGCTGCCTGGGAAAGGCTGCCTTTCCAAGACCTCTGTGTTCTTGCCAGCTTCACTTTCTCTTTGATATTTGCACAATGATGCAAGCAATAAGGGAAAACAACCTGCACAAGCCACCTACATGGGGAACAGGGCAAACGTAGGTATTTTGATACCAGCTACTGTACCTAATATTGATATAGATAAATTAATGTAGATAATGTGTTTAATGACACTTTTAATTCTGTTTGTCTATTTACTCAGCCCTGCATATTCAATCTCTTTGCAGTGCAGAATGTTTTTTTTCCCTTCAACTTAGGAGTATCAGTGGAGCATTTATTCTGAAGTTACTTCATTATCAGTTTAGTGTTCAATAACCTTATTTAAAATTATATAAACATTGCTAATTGTCTATTAGCAGGCTAACAGGTTGCAACCCACTATTCTGGTAGAGATGGAATATAATCAGAGATTGGTAAGGCGCCCATGCTCTTGCTTAAACAATGGGGATCTTTGTATGAAGTATCTAAGCAGCAATTGTATGTGAAGCTGGGGTGGCACTATAGTTTAATGTTCCCTGGTGGAGGACACTTCCATCTTTTTTCATCCCCAAATTGCTATTTATATGTATTTTTCTCAATTAGGTAAGCTTCACAGGAGCATTTCAGTTTGGCAATTTTCTAAAATCAGCAATAGTTTGGTTTAGATTTTTTTTCTCTTACAAACTTACAGGCTCTAATCAGTAATGGAACTGCTAGTAGACTTTTCTTCTACAGCTGTATGAGAAGGTATAAAAGTAGATTTACAACATCAGTGTGTAGGTGTGATACTATGTAACAGAAAATCTGTTAGTAATAGAAGGTGAAGAGTTCCGATGTCTTTTAAAATATGCTGTTGTGATGAGTATTCCTTTAGCAAATGTGTCTTTGGGTAAGTTTGGTGTGAGATTTGCCTTTGATGACTTGTGCTTAAAAGATATAGACAGGTAACTTTGCATAGGCATCGTGCTTTTGAATGCAGTCAGGAGGGAGGTTCCAGCAGCAGGCTCAAGCTCTCCCCTTTCTAGTTCTGCAAGGGATGTTACCCAGAGCAAACTTAAATATAACTGTGAGTAAGAAACTGCAAATCTGATGTTTATTCTCAGAGCTGTTACAGATCTGAAATCAATCACAGCTTTGAACAGGTTCGCTTGGTATTCAGAGCTGTTTTGGTGGAACATTAACCCAGTCTCAGAAGGACCATCATCGTAGCCCCTTGGCTTGTCTGTCAGACAGAGTTGGTCTTGCAGCATTATGGCATGAATTGGTGAACTGAGGGCAAAACAGCTCCTGCACCTGGGCCACTTCTCTGTAACTGCTTATGTGCCCTTCTCTGGAGGCACTGGACATCAGGCATAGTGGCTTGGGAGCTTCTGTGGAGATTGAGCAACCCTAAATTACTGCCTGGGAGCTTGTCAGTATGTGTTCTCTTCCAAGGTGAGATCTCCTGCCTCTTTAGGCAGGATCCTCTCCACCTGTATACCAGCTGCCTGGCAGACCTCGGTCCCCTCAGTAAGGCACAGATGACAGCAACTTGCTTCATCCCTGTACAGGACACTGCCAAACACTGGTTTGTAGCTCTTACTAGGGTAGTGTGTTTCATTAATACATGGTGAGAAGTTCTGTGTGACATCTGCTCCCTAAAAACCGGCTAGTTTGAAGACTCTTGCTCTGTGGGGCCCGAGTCTATCCATAGGGAAGTGTGGCCCAGCCAGCATGTTGTGATTTGTCACCTGCCCCTTTGGTGTGGACTCTTCCATTGCAGCAGATGCTGGGAGGTTCTAATATCATGTGTTGTGTTTGAAATATCCACTGCCAGGGAAAAGGTAGTGGTGCTCAGAGTTCTGGTTTTCTCCAAGGAGTTCTGTATCTATCAAGTGGTCTGCAACCTTCCAGCCTTGCAAGGTGAGGCTAACGTGGTTGCTAAAGCTCCAGGTGGGTGAATCATCTTTCACCAAGGGCCTGGACTGTGACTTGTGGAGTTCTTGTTCCTTCTGAAGTGAAGGAATGTCCTTTATGAGATGCTGTGTCCTTTCAAGGCTGTCACTGTGTTTTTGTTGAGATCGGAGTGACAGGAAAACCTATTTGCTTTTGACAATATCAGTGTACTTAGTTCCTCTTAACTTTAAATGTACTTACATAAAAGCACAGATGTTCTTGATGTGCTGTTATGCTGCTGCAAAAGCATAAAGAACATTGTAGTTTAGTTCTTGCCTTCAGCCATTTGCACTTACATTGAGTTCCAACCAGGAGTTTTCTTTCTTTGCTTGTTTTTTCCTCTTAATTGTGCTGTGTGCTTTTTCTGACAAAGGAATTTGCCTTGTCTGTTTAGGCTGTGTTAGGAGTTGTATTTCACAGACATGTTTTATAAACTCTTTTGTTAAGAGCAACAGATGATTCAAGGCACAGTTACCCACCTCACTCATGGATTTCTGTCTTTGCAGGAATTGGGATGGACACTTGTGTTATTCCATTAAGACATGGAGGTTTGTCATTAGTCCAGACGACAGATTATATTTATCCTATTGTGGATGACCCTTATATGATGGTAAGTTGGCTAAACTTGGTTCTTGGGTCTGTTGCTGATTTGGGCTTCTCACCAACCTGATGGCAGTTCTGACAGTTTCTTCTAGCTGTGTGGTGCTAATTGTGTGATTAATTGCATTCAGAGTCTTTCCTAAATAGACATGAAGAGGGAAAGGCATAATTTCATCCTGGAATCTCCCATGTTGGCCAGGGGTGCTGCAGTGCTGCTTTCTATGTAGGTGAAAGTTGGGAGAACTGCCACCTTTAATTCAGATTTCCCTTCATCTCTTGTTCTGTGGGATTTGGTTTGAAGAGCCCAAAAGGAGGAAAAAGAGCAGCCTGTGAAGTAGCAGAGAGTAAACTCCACTTACAAGCAGAACCACATTGTAATTGACTTTTTTTAAGGTATTAAAATAACCAGGTAACCCGTTAGAACTGGAAATACCTAATGTCAGTAGTTGGCAATAGCACCTGGCAATTTCAGAGTGCCTTGTGGAACACCAGCTTTCCTGTGGTGCTACCTCCACTTGAACATGGACACATTGAAATGACTGGTTGGAAGGTGTATGCACTTTGGCCTTGGTTCATTCTGTGTTCTGTCACATTTAGTCTGTCTCAGCAGAGATTCCTGCGTGTGTATCAGTGATCAGTATTGACTTGAACAGATCCAGGGAGACAAATGAGCTTTAAAAAAATATTTTAATAAAGCTATAAGGAAATGTTAAATAAAAGGTGCTAGAATTCATGTTTTCTGTGGTTTGGATGTGACTCCATTGCTTTTACTGCTGTTGGCGTGACTGAATGTTTTATGTGCTGCTGTCAGTTTGTTTGCTCTGTGAGACCTCTCTAGTAGGTTTTGGACACAGTTTGAGATTGGGACCATATTTTTTCTTTTTCTTTTTTTTAGCATGCTTGACCACATGTTGTGCACATATGTAAGCCTAGTACCTGTAATTTCTCATCCAGGAGAGCTCTCTTTCTGCAAACTGAGCAGCCAAAAATGTCAGACTGGCCTCTGGAGTATGGAGTTGTTGAGCTCTCTCGAGAAATTTGATTCAAGTGGGTTGCTTTAATATCATGTGGGAACTTGCCAGGGACCAGAGGGGAAAAAAAAAGTCTTGGAGACCTGTGTTCAAGTTCATCATCTGAGAACCTCTTTTCTCACCTTGTAACAAAAACTTGAGGGACAGTGTTAAAAGGCTGTGGTGAAGGGGGAGGGTTGCTTTGTTTGGAGATACAAATGGCACAGGAATAGGTAGATGGGCCTGTGCCCAGATGAGGTTTAGGTCAGTGTGGTAGGAGTGGAATGTAAATTTGGCCTTAGTCCAGCCTCAGTGGTTGCATCATAGGTACAGTCTGTGCTGTGATCCACATGCACCAGCAGCTGTAACCTTGGTGCTGTCTAACTCTCAAGTCCTTCACTTTTCATTCTTGAGGGCATTTATTTTAATCTGGTGGCTGACCACTTCCTAATCTGTTTTACATATGTGTATTTCTTCCTAAGAGCTAACTGAGAATGGGGATTCTGTCTCAAGCCTTCTTGCTGATACCACCAATGCTGATCCAGCAGGATATTGCTCCTGGACCCTCTGCTCCGACCTCTCTCTTGAGGGCAAGAGTACCCCAAGGGACAGTATAGATTACCTCTTACGTGTGTGGACCTACATTGGTTAGAGGACAATCAAATACAGTTTGCCACAGGGTTTATGGATGGTTGCTACAAGCAGAGGAATGATGAGACTTGGGAATTTTGAGTCAGTGTCCAGACTGTATAAAGGGGTGTGCTCTGGCCTCCTCTGCTTGAGACACACTACTGCTACCCTGCTTCTTTCCCTGGTTTAAGTCCAGGTGTCCCCTGACCCACACCTGTTGTTACTGTGTTAACTCACTCACCTGCAGTGCACACTCTCCTTGCCCTTCTCCTCAGTCTCTTTACCCAGGCACTTCTAGTCTGGTTTTGAGTGGGTGTTCCCACATCTAGAGTCTCTTCCTTTCTCTGTGCACAGGGTTTACCTGGAGCTCCTTATCTGACTTCTCTTCCTAATTGGAGGTGAGGAAGCAAAGAGGGAAAGCCAAAAGTGCAAATGAACTCCAGGCTGAGTGCTGTGACAGAATGGATTAGGAAACAGCTGAGGAAGGCAAAACTGCTTGTGGACTCAGCTGAACTTCCGATTTCTGCTTCAGAAAACAGCTTTCTCTCACTCCGGCACTGCCTATTTTAAAACTAAGTTCTGCAGTTATATGCAAAATCATTCTTCCTTCTTTTCCTCCTTCTCCTTCACTTTGGCTTTGTCCTTGAAAACACTCAGTCTGTGTGCAAAATTTTCCCAAGGATGTACACCTGTAAAATCTATACCAAGCATAGGATTTATTTAGCTTAAATGGTTTATTAGAAAAGTTGCAAGCAATCGAAAAAAAAGGTTTCATAATAAGTATCAATCCACTGGGACTAGTACTGGATACTGGCCTCTGTTGTAGCACTGTGGAGACATCTGTTTGAGTACAGGAGCAGAGAACTGGCTGGTTTGAGGGGATATATCTTTCCCCTTCCATCCAGGAACCTTTTTGTTGCTGTTTTAAGAACCTTCACTCAAGAGTGGAGATGGATGTCTGATTTTTTCATCCTTTGCCCTTACAAATAGTTGTTAGTGTTGCACACAGATCTTTGTGTTTCAGGGCACTATGCAAGCAGGCAGGTGGCCTGCAGGACCTGGCCAGGCTGACCCCTGTTTGTGAGCCCTGTTGGGTTTGCTGGTGTTCACAAAAGCCCTGTGTTGTTCTCTCTGCTCCTTCAGACTTGGGAATTGCACTTCCCTGAATTTGTTTCCATAGTGGTTTTGGCAGTTAGCAAAAGCATTATTAGACTGACCTCTGACTATCAGCGGTGTTGTCCTTATGGTTTTAAAAACTTATCTGTCATTCCTAACAGGGCACAAACCAGCAGTTTGCTTGGTAAATACTGAAGATAACAGAGAATGGCTTGATAGTTCCACAAAAGGGAAATGGCAGGCATATAGAAACTTAACAGCCAGTATCCATCAAATAGTGCAGTACACATGTCTTTTAAAATTTAAATGATTAAAATATATTCTAGTTCCAAATATCAGGGATTCCCCTGATGCCACTGAAAACTATTGAATTTATGAAAAACTGTATTATATTTATTTGTGATTTGGAGATGTTGTTTCATGTCATCAGCAAGTGAAGTAACTGCCTGAAAATATTACCTTTTTTGCAAATTGTATCAAATAAGCACATTGTTGCTTTTACCATGGTGGTGTTGCCTTTGAACGTAATGAAAAGCACAGACTTAAAATCATAAAGCCAGGTGTTGGTTACAGTTCTGCAGCTGTAAACCTAAAACAACTTTTGTAGAATGCATGGAGTCTTCCAGAGTAACACAACAGAATTTGTCCTATATTTTAAAATATCTTGCTGTCCCTTAGGGTACACTCTGTATGAGGAAGTTCTGCATCTTCATCAGGAAACTTGATGTCTCATCTGTGCTGGGTCCATACCTGAGAAACCCTGACTCAGATCCATTAATTTAGTAAAATTAAGAGTAACTAGCCTCATTGATGTGAGTGATGGCTTCTCAGTCCTGTCAGCTTCCTGACCTCTTAGAGGAATCTTCAGCAGACAGACAGTTTTGTCTCTTGTACAAGTTTTTGTTAGTGGAGATACTCACATACACACACAACAGGCAGTAAAGTTACTGCTGCAGTAGCAAAATCCAGCCTGATCTTGTCACCTGGAGAGTGACAGATAAACCCCTCTCTCTCACTGTGTGGTGGTGGAGGTACACAGTGGTACACAGAATTTGTCCCAGTGGTGGCAAATTCAGTTCCTGGGAGCCCTCAGCTCCTTTATTCCCTGCACTTGCTGTCGTCCCCAGAGCAGAGGAAGCAGCCCAGTGTGGGTGTGTGCTGGCAGCACAGCTGTATCCTCTGGGAAGAGGAGTTCTACCCTAGAAACTGAGGACTGCAGACATGGCCACCAGAGTAGTGCAGGGAACATCCTTCTCATCAGGGACCCATCTCCTGCATATTCTGATGCAGAAGTTCAGCAATATGTGCTTTTTGGATTAACTTCCTAGCAGTTGTGAATTCCATGCCACGGCCATCTCCATCAGGGTGTACAGTTTTGTGCTGGAATAAAGTCAATAGGAATACACCATGTTAAGTAAACAGAGCTTGTTATCAAAGATAGATCAAAGACTGTTGATCTTAACTTCAGTCTCTCAGATTGGGCACCCATTCTGATCTCTGGGATTCCTATGGAGTCGGAGTGTGTTGGCCAAGACAGCTGGGATGAATTCTTTCCATACCTGTAAAAGGAAGGATACCTGCACTTCTAGGTGGGCACATAGCACATAATGGGTCACACCACATCTCTGGCTAGGTTTCTTAATGCTGTGGAGTAGGAAGCTATGTCAGAATGCAAACTCACACTGGAAGCTTTGTTCGTGGAAGGTGTTTAAACATTCACCAATAGTGCTGCAGATTTTTTTTCTTGTCTCTCTCTGTTTTTCAGGGACGAATAGCGTGTGCCAATGTCCTAAGTGACCTTTATGCCATGGGGGTCACAGAATGCGACAACATGTTGATGCTTCTTGGAATCAGCAATAAAATGACAGATAGGGTAAGATTTTTGGCACTTTATCTTGAAGGAAGACTCAAACAGCTAAATGTGCTGAGAATATATTTATCTTTAGTGTATTTTCTCCTCAAAGTTTGAAGCTGTTTAAAGAAGATATGGTCTTATGGAATGACTTAGTTCATTGCCACATAAACATTCTGAGGTCTTGTGCTGAAAGTTCAGTTTTCTGTGGCATTGCAATCTGCTGCCTTCATCCCCTCCAAAAGGGAGTGCCTCCTTCTATCAAAGGCCAGCATTTGGTTGCCAATTCATCTATCAGTCTGGATAGTTAATTATGGGTTGGTTTTGTTTTCTTTTTATTATTTTTATATTTCTTTTTATTTTTATTATTTCTCTTTTTTTTTTTTGTGGAAGTGATCAGCATGTATGTTTGTTTTACTGTAGTAAAATGGGATGTTTAGTCTTAGAAGGATGTAAGTTGAAACTTTGATGTTTAATGGAGCCCAAATGCGATCTTGATTAAATATTGCCTTTTAGCACTGCACTGCTGTGGCTGTACCTGATTACAGCAGCAGGATAGTTGTTCTGAGTTTCCAGAACTCTGATTACTCTTATATAACCTTTTGAAGAAAGGTTTCTTCAGTGTAAGAGTGTCTTTGCACCTCTTCTCCACAGAGTTGTAAAACTGTAACTCTGTGGGATCACATGCAGTTTTCAGGCCAGACTCTTCCTAAGGGTTCCTTTTCTGTCATGAGCTATTTGCAACAAAGGCATTTGATTGGAGTGGTTAAAGCCTTGGACCAGTCTTGCAATGACTAGCACTGCTGTGTATGGAACTCTGACTTCTGTTTTGATCTCTAGGAAAGAGACAAAGTGATGCCTCTAATTATCCAGGGTTTCAAAGATGCAGCAGAAGAGGCAGGAACATCTGTTACTGGTGGCCAAACAGTGTTAAATCCCTGGATTGTTTTAGGAGGAGTGGCCACGACAGTCTGTCAGCCTAATGAATTTATAATGTAAGTTAAATCACTAAACAATCAAAGGCACTGGTCTGAGGGATACAGTAAAAATCCTTTAAGGCCTGTATTGTGATCTTGTGGTGTGTCTCCTGATGAATAAAGCAGTACCTTCTCCTGCTTGCATTTGTCCTTAGCACTCAACAGATACCACATCTCTTTGTACATATTTGCTTTCTTTAAACAGGATGTCCTTTTACTTCTCCCCACCCCCCAGTCCTTTTTGATCCTGTTCTCCTTTTGACAGGAGAATTAAGCTTCTAATCTTTAAAGGTAGTGGAGACTGTTTTGAACATAAATTTCTGACACACTTATACATACATTTCTAAATCATGTCCCAATTATCCTGTTAATGGCTGTAGAGAACTACAGAATTCTGTCTTTAGAGAATTCTGTCCATTTAACAGTAGCTGGTTTTGAATGTCCCACTCTGGCATGTTACTCTATACAAATGAACTTGTGCATGATCCTAGTGCTGGATATTTTATGCCCTGGGTAAAAAAAGGTAAATTTTTTCCCTTATCCTCTCTTATGTCTCAAAAAATTTGAAAGAAGAGATGTAATTTGATGTGTATCTGACTGCAAGCATTGTTTTTTCCAAGAAAGAAGGATTAGCACTTTTTAAACAAGTTTGCAGCATTTTCCTCGATAATATTGCATGGCAATGAATCCCAAAGGGTAATTCTGCAATTAGTCAGTTTTTTAACTATGCAATAAGATACGTGGCTCTGTGAAAATGTAATTATCAGCACTTATTCCTAATAACATGTTTGAATCTCGCTGTGTAGTTAATATATGAATTCTTTGTTTCCAGGCCAGACAATGCAGTGCCAGGAGATGTGCTTGTATTAACTAAACCCTTGGGAACACAAGTGGCTGTAGCTGTCCACCAGTGGCTAGATATTGTGAGTACACTGCAAAAAAAAGAAATGGGGAAGAGGTGTAAGGATGACCTTCCTCATTCCCTCAAAATGACAAAATTCAGCTCAGATGGGAGTCATCTGTCACCTCTCTCTCCTCCTTCCTCCGTGATATGCTCCAGCCTTCCCTGCTTGTGTGCAGGATTCCTTTGGAATCAAGGCAATTTACAATTTTGTGCTTGGTGAGCCCATCTTAATTGCACCTAATTCTTAGTTATTTCTCAGGCATTGCTGTAATAACCAAAATTGTTTACTAACAGAACAACAGACTATCACCCTGGGCAACATTATGCCCTACTCCACCTGCCAGAGTAATTGGCAACACTTAGTGGTGGCAGTTAGGCCAAGAATGCTCTCTCTGTGTTCTTGGGCTTTCTGCTTGTGTACGTGGAAGTTTATCTGCGTTTCGCATGTATTGCCCTGTGCATTCAGTAAGAATATTTCTAGCAGCATTATGGATGTAGACATACTTCCATCTGTTACTTCAGGCAAAAATGTAACTACTGAACTGAAAAGTAACTGCAAAATTGGCATCTGCTTATGTTGTCTGGCTCCCAGTACGTGACTTCCAAATTATAACTGCTCAGTTGACACTCTAAAAAGATGCATCTTTTCTACTTTTGGGACTCCTGAGCCAAAAGACTGGCAGAGGAGTGAGCTGGAATCTACTTTGGTTTGGCTGTTGGCCACTGCATTGTCAGATGAATTCTAATTAATACAGCTAGTGTTAGCAAAGTGGGAGAGAACCATCTTAACTTCATTGGAGTCTGAAGTGTGAGCAACAAGGGAAAAATATTTTTCTCCTTCTTCATAGGGTCTGGCCTAGCAACTTTGACCTCTTCAGAATCCTGTATTTTCCACAGATACAAGGATCAGGGCCTCAAATAATCTTGATATGAAAATGAAGTGAAATAACAAGATCCCAATTCCATAGTATGTTTTCTGGCCAGTCTTACTTCTTAACATATCTTCTTCTTGTACTGATGACCAGACTTGCAAATTAAGGCTGAATTCTGAATTTCCACATATTTCAAATACTACTAATTTTCTCAACTGTCAAACAGAAAAACCTGGTCTGAAAAATGAGGACAGCTAGGAAATCAATACTGCTGTTATTATGTGTAAACAAAATATATCTTTGATTGTGGTAGGAAAATTTCTGAGTAGCTATGCTACCTTTTCTTTAGCTTTGTTTTGTGAAAGCGCAGGGAAAGTAAAACTAGAATTAATTACCCATCACAAATCCACCTGTAAATCAAATTTTGGTGGGGAATTGGACTTCATATTAAAAAGTGTGTGGGAGAAGGTATAGTATAGCAAGTTTATGCATAGGCAAGAAAGGAAAACTGGAGTGTAGAGATATGCATGCTTAAAGACATGAAAGGGTGTGCTGAGATGTGCCCCTTCAGAGAGGGTTGTCTAGCTCTGTGCAGTTGTCTACAGACCCTTCCTATTTGGAAATCCAGTCTTGCTTTTATAACCTGTTTGGGAGTTTTTGCAAACTCTTCTGCCTTAATTCCCTGTTGGCTAACCCCAGTATCTTGATTGCTGTAGTGGAGAGGAATTTGCCTCCAATTCATATCTTACGTCTGTTTGTGGCTCTTCTACCCTCAGCTTTGAGTTCTGCTTCCACATCATTTGTGATTTCCATTGCCATCATCTGACCAGTTTCCATCCTGTGATCAGCCTCAGAACTGTTTTTGAAACCCAAGGCAGAATGATTGCTCACATTTTTTTCAGTCATTCCCAGAGCAAGAATAATCACTATTCTGTCATCTCTCTAACAGTCACATCTTATTTTTTGACTTGGTCTCTCATTTGTGTAAACAAAAATGCTTTTCTTTAATTGGCAGATCCAGTTCAACCTAATATCAGAAACTCTGGTCCCACTGCCATTGTTCCTTGCTCTTTAACAATTTATTTATTTTGGCTGACCAGTCTTTCCCCCTTTTGCCATTTCTGGATTCTCTCTTACACCCCTTGAAGTCAGCACTCATTTGTTAAGAGAAGATACTTCCCCAGTGTAGCATCACCTACCATTTCTTAGTAGTCCCTGCACCTTTTGTTAAGTAAGATGTTTGTTCTATATATTGACTATGGAATGGCAGTGTAGGTATTGTGGCTTCAAAAATCCTGTCTTTTCTGACTTTCAGTTCTCTGTAATTTTATTTTCATTGCAAAAAAAAGTTAAATCAGTTTGTAGTGTGACTTTTAAAAATAAGATAGTTGCTTTGTTTCATTCTGGATCTGGAATCACTTCAGCTTTGAATGAAACAATTACCCTTTATAAAGGTACTGTTTCCTAAATTGTTGTGAAACCCTTCTGGGACGAAGAGCATTTATGGGAATATGATGAAGAGACAAGACCGTACCAGGACACTGGAGAATGAGTGGAAGATGCTGTTATTCAGTTGTAAAGGAGGTTTATGAAACTGCCTTAATCCTAAACTAGAGTGATTATATCCTGCCTTAGCATACATTCCTCTGACCAGGACTGGTGGATATCAGTGGCCTTTCCTGATCAAAGTGTCGAGGTGTAAAATCAAGAACAATCTCTTAAAAACCCAAGAAGCCAGAAATTACAAATCTCAACATCCAGCAACAAAGTTTTTTTTTAAATTTGGCTGTGGCAGTTCAACACAGAGAGTTGCCTTGAAGGAAATCTTACTCTAGGGTAGTTATTCCACTCCACTCAGCTGCTGAAAGTAGGATTTGAGGTATTTAGTGCCTAATAGATCTTTAAATGAACTTTGCTAGGGTACAGCAGACTAAAGCACACACCTCTGACTGGAACATTATACCCCTCTTTAACTGTTAAAAAAAAAAGGTACATTTTGCATTACGGGTTTGGGGTTTTTTAAGTGGTCAGGGTGTGCTTTAAAATATACAGCTGAAAATCTAAAAGAAACATTTTTATTTCATCCATTAGCCTGAAAAGTGGAATAAAATCAAACTCGTGGTAACGCAGGAAGATGTAGAACTGGCATATCAGGAGGCAATGATGAATATGGCACGGCTGAACAGGACAGGTAAGAAGAGATGTGTGTGTTGGAGGGGAGGGATTGTATTTTCAATTCCATATCAATTTCATTTCACTGCCTTGGGGAATTGTGACACAGCCACTTTGTCCCTTTCATTCTGCCCCATCTCTCTGCTGTTCAGTGTTCGTGAAACCAGCAAATTAAAATCAAACACCCTCTTGTAATTATACAGCAAAAACACAAAGCTGCTGGATATGATTATGACTCATGTAAGTGTTGCAAGTAACATCCCAGTGAGTTAAAGGGTGTTCCAAAGGGAAAAATATTGGATTTGTTCCTTATTTTATTGCATAGAGAAGGCCTGACTGTGATAAGATTAAAAGAATTTGAAACAGAATTAAAAAAGAAAAAGCTCTAAACTTATGTAAACATCAATTTAAATTTCGATTTTTAAAAATTTTTTACTTCTAATTCGGTCTTGTACTATGCTTTCCACAGTGTGGAGTATGTATGTGGAATATACTTTTTTTTCCCTGTTTGTCTTTTTCCTGTTCCTGTAGTGGGTTTTTTGTTTTGATTTTTTTTTTCTTTGAATTTTGGTAGAGGAAAGGTTCTGCTTTTACTCTAGAAGTTTTAATCTAGGATTTCCCTTCTTTGTTCAAACAATCTTTTGGCAGAGTGGAGAATTGAATTGTTTCCTTCCTTACTTCTCAGTTGAAGGAACAGGAATATTTAAATATCTCTTTTCCCGTTTATTCAGTTTTCATTTCTTATGTCATCCCCCTGGTTTTTCATTCTTTGTCAAAACCTTCCAGGAGAGATAAATGACCACCACTGTCTTATGGAAAAGAACTCGGTCCTGCTCATGTATTGGGAAGCACCCAAAGAAAGTCAAACCGTTCTTGGTTTTGTTTTTCTCTACTCTTGTCTGACACCTTTAACAACACTTAAATACTCTTAACTGGTGCTATTATCCTGCATGCAGGGGTGCCCTTTTCCCACCCAGGAGCTGCAGTTGTTTAGGAATTTCATGAATGTATAGGTGGGGAGGCTGGGGCCCTCCCCCCGCAGCCGCAGGCTTTGTTCTTCAGCTCTTAAACTTTGAGTCCACATCTCAAGTTCTTGATGTCACCATTGCAGGGCCGCAGGGGAAGAGGTGTGAGAAGACTGAGCTGTGTCTGGTCCCTGCCCTTAGAGGAGCAAAGCTGAGCTCAGAACCTCCCTGACCCTCAGCTTTAGGAAGTTTGGATCTGAAGCAAATCCCTATTTCTTAGACTGCCAATATAAACGAGTAGCACATGTCTAACAGACCATGTCATATAGACCATGTCATAAATGCAACTTCCATGACGGATTTTCAGCATGATTTAATATCTTAAATACAAATTGAATTTTTTAAGTTTTACGTGCACTATTGGTGAATTCCAGTTCTCTTCAAGCACAATTTTATTTATTTTATTTATTTAACCCAACCTGGTTTGCATTAAAGGTATGCAACTTCATTCGGACTGTGCACAATGTTTTTAAAGCACTTTCCTGATAATTCGATATTTTCTGATTTGGTGTTCTTTCCCCCTCCCTCTCTTGTAGCTGCTGGACTCATGCACACTTTCAATGCACATGCAGCTACAGACATCACAGGATTTGGGATCCTGGGCCATGCACAAAACCTTGCCAAGCAGCAGCGGAACGAGGTGTCCTTTGTTATTCACAACCTCCCCGTCCTGGCTAAGATGGCTGCTGTCAGTAAGGCCTGTGGCAACATGTTCGGCCTCATGCACGGGACTTGTCCAGAGACTTCAGGTAGGTGACAGCTCTGCCACCCTCTTCCTTCCCTACACCTGCACCTCAGAATTCCATCTCAAATGCACAAATCGGTGCTGTGTGTTCAGAGTCATGGCTGGTTTGGCACCTGGCCAGGCTAATGAGCAGCAGCCACACAGCTGTTCACAACTGACTCCTTCAGCTAGACTTCCAAGCCACCTCCTGTCCTGAATGTCTTCTGCTCCTGTATGGAACACTATTACAGAAACCCTGCAACCCTCCAGTTTGCAGTTAGAAGTCAGTGATGATTTTGAATTCTTTTGAAGCCTCTTTTTCTCTGTTAACTCCAAAACACTGGATATCTGGAAATTCCACCATATCTGGCACAGTTTTCTCAAAAGCAAAGCCACTGGCAGTAATTTTGCCTGACAAAGGATGGTGTTTGGTTTGTTACCATAAAATTTAGTGTTGGGTGGGCCAGTGTTGGCATCTGAGGCCTTCTCTGTCCACAGCATACAGACGTCCAAGAATACAGCTTACAGCTTTTCTCCTTTACTTTTAGGAAATCTGACTTCAGGGATTGAGACTAGCAGCAAAATAATAAATGTTGCTCTCTGACCCATTTATTACATGAGTTCAATAAAGCTGCCACTTGCAGTGACAGTGAGTACAACAGACTCTACTGAAAACCTGGCTGTGGACAAAAACACATACAGGGTCATCAGGTGATGAGAACTTCTGATGGTTTTTAAGTTGCCTTATTAAGAGTAGGCTCTTATCTGATGAGCATGATCACTGTCATCTGCTGGATGTCTGCCTACTTCACTTTCCTCTTGAATCTTCTATCCTGTTTCATTTTGTTTTTTCTAATTTAGTTTGATTCTTCTTTCTCTTTGGGAAATGGAGAGATGTAGCAACGCATCTGTCTTTTTCTCTTATTTCATTTCCCTGCCATCTTCTGGCTCTCCAGAAGTATTATCCATGTTCTCTGCAGTTCTCAAGAGAGGTGGCCCCTTGAAGCAAAACAGTCTGAAGATCTGGAAAAAAGCATCACAGTGAGAGCAATAAACGTTTCCCCTAGTGAATACATAACTTACCCTGATCTGCTGAGTTGTTCCTTGGCCCTCTGTGCTTGAGCAGACACTGTCCTACAGAGACTGTGTGGCTCAGATGACGTGTAACAGGATATGGGACGTGAACCCTTTCCAAATCCAGAGTTGGTCAGAAGAGAGGAGAAATATCTGGTGGCAGCTTGGCAAGCTGTGTCAATAAGGTTGGTAGCACCAGTCAGATTCTTACTACCCAGGAGCCCACATAGCTGGAGCGCCAGTAGCATTTATTATTTGGAAAAAGCCCAAAAAATAGCATGATACAGAGCTGGAACTGCAAGGTGCTCTTCCAGGTGAGTGGCTGTAGTAGTGGTTTGGATAGCAGTTGGTGTGGGAATGGTTTAGCTGCAAACTGAGTTTAGCAGCTGATGTCTTCAGAGCTGCCCATCCTGCACCTTGGGGATACCCAATTCTCTTCTCACTGAAGGAATGTAAAACAGTGCAGATGGATGCACTGCTAGGAAGTGGGAAATGCTTGACTTCAGAATCTCTTCTGGGAGTGAGAGCAAGAGGTCATTGTGAAATGCTGAGCAGCTTGCATTGTGCAGAGATGTATGATGATGGGTAAAACAGTGAGACAGATTTGGTTGGTGGTGATCTGCGGGTGCCTCAAAATGCGTCTGTCTGATTTGATCACAGTGCTGTGTTTCTCACATTAGACGTGGCCACAGGGATTTGTCACAGTGCAGTGTCTGCCAGATACCCAAAAGATCCGTAGCCACGTGGACACACTGGCCAGGAAGCTGAATAACCACCCACAGGCTTTGGGCTTGCACTGCAGGGCCTGGCGTGTGTCAGCAGTGTGAGCTGGGCAGGCTGTGCTGGCATGGCTCCTTAGCATTCAGACCAGGCTGTTTGCACACCTCCTGGCCTGGCCTTGATTTATGTGAAGGCCAAGGCCTGCCTTGCTGTGCCTGATAGCCAGCTGTGGGGAGGCCTGCTGGGGCTGGCTCTGCTTACTCTAACACTGACACTTCTTCTCTATTGGCTTAAACTTCTAGACACGCTCTGGCTGTAGCTTCTTCATCTGGGAACAGATGTTTTCCAGCAGAGTGGGCAGGCAATAAGAAATTTACTGGAAAACTATTTGAATGGATTTTAAGGTTATTATGTTGGGGTTTTTTTCCCCCTATGTGCATTTGCTGGGCACCTGTTGTCAAAAACCAGTGTTGACAAAAACCAGTATTATGTCATCTGTTCCATTCTTCAGGCACTCTTGCTAATGGTGTAGTCCCCCAAAATTGCACTTTTATATGCTTCTGCACTCTTTTTAAGGAACTCCTTGCTAATGGTTAAAGTTGCAGTCAGCCATTTGGTTTCAAAAGAATGAGTTATTTGTTAAAGTGGCTACTTGCAGAGATAAGTCACAGAGTTACTCTATTTGGGACATTCATACATGTGTGTATTTTTCAGTCTTAATAACTTTTGGATGGTGTCAGATGACTCTTTTAGTGTAGTAGAGGTATCTCAGCAACTTGGTATTTGTGGAGATTTGGTGGAAATAGGGAGATGGATGGAAAAGAAGGGCTGTGTCAGTGCCTGACAAGAGGCAAGGCTAATGATGTCATCCTGTTATAAGTCATTGCAGGAGAAAGCCATTAGCAGAAGCAAGGACTTGGTTCTTGGTTTTGATTTGTGAAGTTTGTTTCTCTGCTCTTAATTACAGAGCTTTGTCTGGCCTGCTTTTGAAGTGTTCAGTGTCCACTTCCCTGCTTGAAATACTACTTGTTAAAACCAGCAATGTTCAAAGCCTCTTAAAAAAAAACCCCTTTTCTCTTATAAAGATAAGCCAGGACAGCCAGCAAATATTTGCATCCTTTCAATTCCCAAAAAGCACAGCAGCTGGGAATGCCAAGAACACAGACTAGCATTAAGGACTTACCCAAAGGGTTGAAGAGACTGGTTGGTGTAGCAGAGAAATAACTATAATCCCTGCATACAGGAAGCCTGCTGCTTGTTGAGAGTACCCCATAGCCTTTTTAAGCATTACTGATCAGACTGGGATGGAGCCAGCAGGTGGGAAGTGATTTTTTTTCACTGGAAGCTGGGGTTTTGTTCATGTTTTTGGTCTTCCCAGAGAATGATGAGATAGTATGTATGTGTACAAGTGACACAAAATTGCAGGAAGAGCATGTGTGTGAAAAATCTTGAATGAAGATTACTTTTCTGCTCTTTCTTGTTTCCTTTTTTACCATACTTGCACATCTCCCTTCTGGCTAGTTTGCACCTTCCCTGCACTGCCACTTGCAAGCATCTCCCCTCACTCACTTGCCCCATGACGTAAGTTTCTCTTCAATTGGATTTAGAGCCTTCCATGGGAATGTCACATAATTCCTTTTGCAATTGATTTGTCTCTTACATCTGGAGTAGTTATAGCCACTGTCATTCAAGCTTATGGGTTTTTTGTTGTTGTGTTTGATGGAAATACCGGGCTGTTATTTTGAAATGTCAGAGAGCTAGGCATTTTTTGGCTGGCATACTTTTCTTGATTCAGAATCTAAAAAAATCACTTTCACACTTCGACTTACCCTTTTAATTAACTCCTCATGCTCAGTAGCTGCTTCTTCATGGCCCTAAATGAGAAGTGTCTTTAGTCACCACCGAGGGGACTGTGTGCTCCGAAAAGCTGAGGAGTTGCCTGTGGAGGAGGGGGATGTGGCACCTGAGCCCAGGGTGATCTGCTCAGCAGGTGGCCCTTTGCCCCAGGGCTGGCTCAGAGCTGGTGGCACAACTTAGGAGGATGAGAATGCTTTGGGTGAAAGAGTAAGTGAGGCTCAGCATGTGCCCAGATTCCAGGGTGTGTGAATCTACTCTCTCCCTGTGTTCTCCAAATATTTTCCATTCAGTTGCCAACTTACCTTTTTCAGTGCTTTGGGATTCTAAGAATGGAAGTGCTTTTGGGTTTAATTGTGAAATGGTGAGCTTGCTAACTCATTACTGTGCTGCTTCTGAAAGCCTTCATTAGTAAATGAAGTAATTTCAATTTTGTCTTAAAATAAAACTTAAAGGAAAGGCTAAAAAGGTTAGAAAATTGTCAGACAAAGGGGTCACAAGGGCTGTCACAGGGAGCACTGGATCAAGCCTGTGTTTCATGTTCTGCCTCTTGCATTCTCAGCAGGGCAGTGGTCCCTGCTTTGATGAATGATTTCATTGCAGGCAACGGGATTACTCACAGAATCAGCTGCCACCAATATGTGGTTACAGGTATCTGCATCTGACCTTTATCCAGAATGTTTCTGTGTAGAGGCACTCTGCAGTCCTGTGAGGAAGGTTACAATGCTGGTGTTATTTCAGTATGTCATTTGTTGGCATCAGTACCACGTCCTTTTGCCAACATCTTTTGTGTGTATTTGGCTTCATTTATATGAAACTAAACACTGCATTCAGGCACAGACATCTTGCTGTAGAGCAAGAGCTCGGCCTTCTGCTGTGTCTTCTCTTGGAGTCTTTGGAGTTCAGCAGACTCCACTGAAGTCACCCAGTGCTTGTCCAAGTAGGGGTCTGGCAGACCAAGGCTGAATGCTTTGCAGTCAGATGTTCTGATGCTCTGCTCTCTTTCTTTGCAGGAGGCCTCCTCATCTGCTTACCACGAGAGCAGGCAGCGCGTTTCTGCGCCGAGATCAAGTCCCCGAAATACGGCGAAGGCCACCAGGCGTGGATTATTGGCATTGTAGAGAAGGGCAACCGCACGGCCAGGATTATAGACAAACCCCGGATCATTGAAGTGGCACCACAGGTGGCCACTCAGAACGTGAACCCCACACCCGGTGCCACCTCTTAATAGAGATGAAATAGCTGTTTGTTTTTGAATAGATCTATTCCCTTATCATCCTACAATTTAAAGAACTGTAAAAAGAAAAGAAAACTTGTTGTGTCTGCACATCTGGTGGCCTTAGGTCAGTTTATGAGTGGATACAAATAATAAAATCCATTGCCTTTTTTTCCTGTTACATTAACTGAAGATGCACCTAATCTTGAGGCAGCTTCTGAGTTGAGAATTATATTGTTATCCAATACTGTTGATTCATTTTGAATCTTTAGACACTTATCTCTTGCCGCATAGGCTCTTTTTAAAGGTGCTTTCACGTAGCACAGACATTACCAGTAGTAGTGTCGAATAGCAGTTTGTGTCCTTTCATTATGTGTATATTTATCATGAATCTAATTTTGATGCCTTGAGTGATATTCCAGAAAGGCAATAAATTGACAAGAGACACAGTGGGTTACCCAGTAGTAAGAGGTTGCATGATTGCATTCAATCTTTGATTTTTTTTTTTTAATTTTATTTTATTTTCTAATTTTTTTGGTAAGGTTTAGTCTAACCAAGAGCATCTACGACCCTGGACATTGCTTGGTAGTGCACTCAGTTTAAACAGCAAGTGCTGACTTTTTGCATGGAAAGCACTTCAGAGTCGAAGGAGTAATTTTGAATTTCATTATTTGTAGACCTGACAATATTTACTGTATTATCAATGATTGTTTTCTTTATTGATAGCAAGGACAAATAAATTTTTTTTTTGCAACGTGATTGGATGTGCTATAGTGCAACAAAGGTTTTGCAGACCAAAAGGAGGTTACTGTATAATATTCATTTACAATTCACTATATAAATAACTACACAAATAATTTTTAAATATAATCAAACTAAAATAAACCTCTGTTCTGTGGATGGTAGTGTTTAATACATTTTATATTTTGTATAGTGATTACAAGCCTTTTTTCTTTCTTTAAAAATCAGCAGCTGTTTAGTATAATTCTTAGTATTTTGTTCTTTGCTCAAATACAATTTTCTGCACGCTTTTGTGATCTGTGTTTAAAACAACATTGCCAACAATGCAGCTTGAACTTAAGCTTGTTATTCAAAATAAATATTTAATTTTTTTTATTGCTCTTGTATAAGTGCATGAACTTCTTTGATTCCTAGCTGAATTATTCACTAGAAAGAGGAGAAATCCTAATTTTAAAAAATTTTATTGCATGTGTGATTATATTGATAATTGTGATCACTCCTTGAATCAGTTCTCCAAGCTGTGATGTCCAATGGTAACCTCGAGTAAAGCTGAGGGCAAGTAGGTTATCTCCAAGTATATTACCCACTTGATTTTGTTTATTTTACTTACCAGCACCAAGTCTGCAACATTTTGAACTGTTTCCCCTGCAAGTGCTCCTGTGCCTGCTGTCAGCAAGAGGAGGGCTCGTGGAACGGATGCTGGAGCCCCTCTTTTCCCAGCCAGCACGGGGAGCTGCCCCTTGCAGCAGCCTCACCGCTGACCCCGCTCTGCCCAGACACTCCCTGCTGTCCTGCACTGCACTGAACCCGCTCGTGAAGCTTCTCCCAGGTTCTGGAATCTGCTCCTTGATATTCAGACCAGCAAGAAGAAAATCTTGGATAATTGTTACTGCAGCAAGAATTACAAAGGCTTCCATCTATAAAAAACGAGTTACTGGGTCAGATCGAGTCTTGTGCATCATGCACGGTTTAAATTTCCCGTCTTCCTCGTAATGGCATCTCTGGCAAAACTTGGCTCATCTTTTTTCCACTCAGTAGTGTTTTCAACAGACACCTTTTGCAAAGCTAGAATGTTTTTTTTTAATTCTCCCCCCCTTGTGAGTAGCTTTAACCACACAGTCCCTCACGCTCCTTTTCCTGGAAAAGAAGTCTGAGAGTTGTGGGTTCACCACAAAACCGCAAAGCAGTAACCAAGTTTTTGACTTTGCTTTGAGAAAAAAACAAAAACTGTTAGGTTTTTCATGGCAGTTCTGAAAATAAACTATCAAAAACCAGTTGTGCAAAAAATACTGATTTAATTTTTTTTTCCCCTGCTGTTTTGTGATGTTTGTTCATTTTCTCTATGGTCGTGGGCCAGACTGTATATAGGTTATTTTAGTTTTAAAAAACCCTAAGTAGATCAAATGGGCGCAGAACAGTTGAGTTCTGTAAGTTCTTGTTTCAAGGTCTTTAGTAGTTGAAACTGGCACTGGATGCGTGTCAATTCCCCTCCGGCAGAAGAAGGTCCTTGTCGGTCGATGCTGGTGTGTTTTTTCACTTGTTGTGATAATGGGTTCATCAGGCAGGTGTGAAACCAACACTTGTCCTTGCCTAGACGTGCCCTGAATGGCAGAAGGTTCATCTCCAAGGGAAGGTGTCTGAAGGAGGCTGCTTATCTCTGGACTTTCGGAGGAAGATTTCCTGTCGCGGCCGCTGGAGGCAGCTACAAGGAAAACCCCTCGGGTGATCGGCTTGAAAAGCCTCTCATTCAATGCTACCTGATGGCTGGAATTTACATCCTAAAGGCCTTCCTGGTGCGCCGCTGAGTGGGTGATAACTGGGGAAGTCCTCTCTGAGCATCACCTTTGTTTACGAAGTTTTATGATTTGTTTTGCTAAGTCGGAGACTGTAGATCCCAGTGAACTGTAGGAGGATATATTGTAAGGGACTGGCAAGTCCTAAATCCTTCACCATTAAGCAAGACATTTAGAGATTCCTCCTAAATGAAGGGGTTTTTGAGATGCTGGTGTCAAAAAGATGTGAGAAAGCAACATCGAACAGTTGTTTTTAATAGCCACGTCCAGTCATTTATACAAATGTAATATATTTTGTTTGCATACACAGGAATATCTGCATGCACCAGCTCCCATTCCTGCTTGTAAAACTCCATCCGAGTTGTGAAATGAGTGGAGGAAAAAAAAAATCCTTACTTGAAACGAAAGCATTTAATAATCGAAATATTCACTAGGCTAATCAACACATTTGATAAGTAGTGTATGTTTTTGAAAAGTTTGTAACAGTAGTTGCTCTTTAGGCTGTTGTTTTCCTCAACGTTTTGCTTTCCCCCCTGCATCAGGGAAAAACAACACTCTTAAATCTGTGGCAGTATATAAAGCCAGAATAGTTTGGTCCTTTTTGTTGGGTATTATTTTGATTTCGCATTCTGCTCTAACTTCAGGATTGAACCTTTTCTAATAAGGAGATAATGAAAATTAATGTGACTGCTGCAGTGAGAGGGCAGCGAACCTGAGTGACCATAGGGGAGTTGGGTGGGCACGGGGCTAATTATTTAGTGCTTCACTGATTTTTCACTGGAAGTGAGGTGAGCAGTTGGGAAGAGTCACCTGAGTTTGTGTCTGCATTCTGACCACGAGATGTGACTGCAACCCCTGTGACTGGTGCTTGAAAAGGGGAAAGGTAATAAAATACCCTCTTGTTCAGCCCTTTGGTAGGTGTTTTTCCCAGCTGGGTGGTCATGAGGGAGAGTGGGATCCCTTTTGGGAGCTGTGGACATCAATAGGAGCAACATGTCCAAGAGGGAGACTTTCCCTATCTGGCTCCCTGGCTGCTGAGGTAGGCTGGCACTACAAGAGCCAACCTACTTCAACTGGGGTTTTTACACTCTCTGCTCAGAGCACTGGTGGATCCAGCTGTCTGTGGTATTTCCAAAGGGATGTGTCAGTAAGGAATGGGTGGGCACCCCAGCTGAGAAGTTTGGGACAGCTGGAGAGAATCCTGGCAGTAGTTCCTCCTTAGGATAAGGGTTGCCCAAAGCTTGGAATTCAGCAGAGACCAGGAACTAAAGCAAAGCCCAAGGCAGAGAAGTCATTGAGACACTTGACCCTTCCTGTGTCCTTTGTCACTATGCCCATTGTTCTCTGATGAATCCATATCTCCCTTTCCCTCCTTCTCCCTTCTACGTATCCATAGAAGTCCTTCTTGACTCCTCTGGTGATGAGAAATGAACCTGTGCGTTGGTGGTCTATTTTGTTGTTATTGTCTCACCAACATCTGTTTTCCCTGGCATCTCAGTTTAAAAAGCTAATTTTGCTGAGTTGGAGCAGCTGCCACTTCCTACCACAGTAAATTAAGCTTTCAGAAGACCTCATCTTTGGAATTACAGTTCTGATCATAATGTGGATTTTAATAGTCAATTGAGATGCTTATTAAATTATAAGACTGTGCATTAGGAATGTTCCTGTGCTGCTGGAGGAATCTCAATTGTTTCGTTTTTATTAGTTTTGTGATTTAATGAACAGAAAACATTAAAACTAAAAGCCAAATGCAAACCATCTGTATAAAAATGTTCTATAAAATTCAGGAAACTGACAGACATAGCTGTAAAAGTACTTTGCAAAGACACAGCTTCTCTTAAATGCCATCCATTTTAATACAATGATTAATGCCACCATCAGTTTCCTTAACAAAGAAAATTTCTCCCTTGTTTCTTTTCCCGGGTTCATGAAATTCAGTCTGTATTTCAGTGATGTTTATCAATGGATTTGAAAATTATTCAGTCTGGACTGTTTAGATGCAAAGGATGGGGTTTTTTTTTAACATGTCCACACACTTCTAATTCTAGGGGGTGTGGCTACAGCACAAGCAGCCCCCGTGCCACTGTGTGGTGCCAGCAGTGGCCGAGATCGATCTTTTGTTGTGTTAAAGTTCGATCCACCAGCAGGAGGGTACAAATACACGGCAATGACCTCAGCCACCCACTGCTCCTGCCAAGGTGGGTGAGGTGTCCTGAATTCATTGCGGTGTGACAGAATACAACGGGGCAGTCCAGTGACATGGGAGTTACTGGTATCGAGATTGCCAGAGAGGCTGTAAGTAAAAAGGAATAATGGTATTTAATGTATACAGATATTAGGGTTTTTTGAGACTCTTCTTGTTTAAAAATGCATTTATTAGGAAAAGGTTCTTCATCCGGAGGATGGTTGGGCAGTGGGACAGGCTCCCCAGGGGTCACAGCACCAAGGCTGACAGAGTTCAAGAAGCCTTTGGATAACACTCTCAGGCACAGGGTGGGATTCTTGGGCTTGTTTGTGCTGTGCCAGGAGTTAGACTGATGGTTGTTGTGGGTCCTTTCCAACTCAGGATGTTCTATGATTATTTATATATTTATGTAAGTGTGTATTATGTATCTGTAAAAGCATCTTAGTTCTCCTAAATCAGTACAGCCAAATCCCTAAGTTTTGCTCATTTTTTTCAGGTATGAAGGACACCTTTGCATAAGATGCTGTCAAACACATACCTGTGGAAGAAATATCTACGTTGCAAACATGTCCATGCCACAACAGGCATGTGTAGTATTATTCTGCTTCATCATTTTGATGGGGCTTTTACCTAAACTTTGAAAGAGGTGGGATTTATTGAGGTTCCTGTTTCAGTTTGGATTGTGAAAGCAATTGCAGCATAGATCTGAATTATATATAGATCTTTCAATGCAGTTATAATTAAGAGTTCAATAATAAAGCTATTACTCTAGTTTTTTTTTTTCTGTTCCCCCTCACTAGTTAGATTTGAGGGACTTTTATTAACTTTCTGTTTTCTTATAACTAAGAGTTTTCCTATGGCTCCTGTGGAGGAGTCAAAGGTCTGATTTTGTTGGCAGTGAAGGGTGCTGTCACTGCTGCTGCTGTTGTACCTTCGCAGTGCCTGTACTCTTGCCTCTGTGACTACACTAAATCGTTTAGAGAGAGTTTTCTCCTGGGTTCCCAACCTTGTTTGTCCCACTTCTGTGACCAGCCTGTTCTGTTATGCCCCTGAAGGGAGTGACTCCACCAAGCATACCGTAAGAGCCACAAACACAAATGCACCACAGACAGAGCAGTTTGTAAACCTGCTGTAGCTTACTTAAATCAGTGCGAGTTTTGCCACTGAGTTTTAAAGGGAACCAGCTTCCAGGATACAGGTTATGTACAGGAGCCTTTCCTACCCATGCCTTGGCCTCTGTTCATCTGCAGCACCAACAGGAAGCTTAGTGTATTAACCGCTGAGTTTTTGATCCATCAGCGTGTCACCCCAGATTCCAGCAAAACCTGTTGCAGAATGGGAGTTAAGCTTCCTGAAGCAGCTGTAAGCAGAGTTTTGCTGCACATCCTGTCATCATGAGACTGACTGGAGACTGCCAGAGGACTTGTCATGGTGCCTCTTTGGGAACAGGGCCTGGATTGCTCCTGAGCGAGGGTTTTATGGACAACCTGACAGGTGTGAGATCTGTTTTCACACTGGGGCCGCAAGAATCTCTCCAAACGTTTTCATAGAGGGATGAGGCAAACTCTGACGGTCTCCTTAGAGACAGGAGATAAGGCATCGATCCACGCCGGCTCAGCAGTGCATTGTGCCAAGCACTGCTCTCCACACGGGGCTGATGAAATTCACTGCTGGCAGAGAACGGGAAGAAGAGGGGGAGCGGGAGGACAACGTAAAGAAATCCGCACGGAAAATTCCAAGCTCTCCGCACGCCCGGCCTGGCCTCCCTCCGGCCCTTCCCGCCCGGGGGTGCTGCCGGCCCGCGGCTCCGGCGCTCTGAGGGTGCTGGGTCCGTCACGGCCTCCTCAGCCCCGAACAGCCGTCGGGATCCGGGCTCTGAGGGCGCTGGGTCCCTCACGGCCTCCTCAGCCCCGAACAGCCGTCGGGATCCGGGCTCTGAGGGCGCTGGGTCCCTCACGGCCTCCTCAGCCCCGAACAGCCGTCGGGATCCGGGCTCTGAGCGCGCCGGGCCCGCCCCAGCTTCCCTCAGGCCCTTCCCTCCGCCGTCCCGTGTCTCCCGGCTGGGCTGGGGCTGTGAGGGCGCTCGGGCTCTGAGCATGCGGAGGCCCCGGCTCCGCCCCGGCCGGGACAGCGCTGAGGCCGTCTGGGCGTCATGGAGCGGCTCGGGGAGCGGCTCGGGGAGCGCTCGGCGGCCCGGCTGGACACCATCCTGCGGCACCTCTCCCCGCGGCTGGGAGCGGCCCCGGCTCCTGTATCCTTTCTGCTGTGGGATCGGGAAGGGGCAGCAGCAGCACGTTGGCCCCCCGTGGGTCGGGGCTCCGCTTCCCCCAGCCCGGCGCGCTTTGCTCCTCGCTCCCCGCGCCCTTGTGGGCCCGTGGTTTGTCCGACAGGGACACCGGCCTGGGAAGGACACAGGGCGAGTCCTGCCCTGTGTCCTGGTGCCGAGGACAGAGCTTCCGTGGCATCCCCGACTGGAATTTCGGGGTCAGCACCTGACCCACCCCAAAACCTCTCCCTGAGCTTCAGCCCCGCAACCCGCGGGGAGCTGGGATGTGCATCCTGGCAGCGCCCCAACACAGCCCCCCCAGCACCGAGCCAGAGGCTTCCCTGCAGCGAAGTTTCCTCCTACAGATTCAAGAAACTCCTCATGACTTAGAAATTGCACGGCAGGTCACAGATTTTATTGAAAGGTACAGACTCAACTGGTAGAGCAGCAGCAGGAAAAACATCAAGGATTGGTTTGTGAGTGGGAACCGAGGTGGAAATGTTGGAGGCTGCCAGCCTAAGGCAAAGGAAACCTGGGCAGAAATAAGTTTTTGCACTGATATGTCCTGTGGTTCCAAAAGTTAAGTGGAGACTGCTTGCTGAGAATATTTTTAAAGCTGCTGTCATAAATGTTGCTTTAGAAAAAAAAGTTGCTTTTTCACAGAGCAGAATGCTGACAAGTTACCTCTGAATTATAATACATAGAAGAGGATGTGATCAAACAGGATGTAGAAGTCCTCAAATCATTTAAAAATATGAAGGCAGATGGATAGTTGTTGATTCAGGCTGACATAACACAAGTAGGAACACAAAATTAGGAATAAATGATAGGAAGAACACCCTGTTTGTAAGATACAGGAGGTAGGGAGAGGTGCTGCACAACCTGTTTGTTTTTAAGTCTGGGCCATGATGCAAATAGCTTTGGGCAAAAACATGACTAAGCTGGGCTGGAGCAAGAAAGGTGTGTGGATAAAGTAAATTACAGACTCTAATAAGAATAGATTTATTTGATACATCAAATGGTACATCAGTTAACTGGTTTTGTTTTAATCTCTGTGCCCTGTGGTTTCAGTTGTCCAGGCAACCCAGACTTTTTCTCTGAACGTGTCAAAGTGTCAGGAGCAAAACCAGTGAGAGGAAGAGGCACTGCAGAGCCTGGGAGGAAGGTGCTGAAATGGAGTCCAGCACTGGGTGGACTGTTCTCTGTCCCCCCATTCGGGGAGTGGAGGTGCTGGGGAGGGCCCCATGCTGGGCTTCAGCCAGTGCCTGTGTCTCCATCAGCTGCCTGTGGACATTTAGGAGCCTGAATGGTCAGGAGTCCCATATTCACTGAAATTAGGCCTGAAATGTGGTGTGTGGAGCACTAGTGCCCTCAGTTGGGAGATTCCTTGCTCTGGGACCTGCTGTGGCAGTTACCAGCTGGTCTCCCCATGTTCTCTGTGTCTTCCATCCAGTTCCCAGCACCTTTTCCTCCCTCTGTCTCATCATTTTTGCCACACATTTTTGTATGTGTTGTTCTTCTCCCACTGTATGTGACTCTTGACAAGATAATGTTTAAGCTTCCTGGTGTGGTGACCATAGACACAGCTGCTGTGATGAAACCTATTTCTTATTCCCAAAGCATTTGTGGTTTTATGAGCAGCAGTGGAAAGTCAGTGGTTTTCATGAAAGCCTGAAGCAAACATGCATGTGCAGACCAAAAGATCAGCATGAAAATGCTCATTTTTGTTATGGATGACCCTTCAATATCATGCACAAAGCTCTTGTGAGGCTTCTTTAGCAAGTGGGGTTTAATTGCCCTGTTAATGAGAATGTGTCTCTGTATAAGAGAAAACAAATGCTTTTTTAAAACCTGTTGAAATTACTTGAAGTCGAGGACAAGCCTAAAGCTCTCCTCTTCCTGCTATCCCTGTCATTTGGGAAGGACCTGATCTCTGCAGTAACTGGAGAGAAGGTGAGGGTTTACAACACTGTATGTGAATGTGAAACCTCAGGTTTACTCCTATTGCTTTATTGGTTTAGATTCTTTTCATTTTTAGAATATTTTCTATTATCATTTATTATTGTAGAAGCAAAATGAACAAGAACATGGATTGAGTGTCCAGCACAGCACCTGCCTTTAAGATGAGCAGCACTGTAGGATCGAGGACTTATGCCTGTAGAAAATGTTGTAATCTATTTTGCTTGATTGTATATTCCTTAATTCCCACCCCAGATAAGCATTCCTACTTCAGCCCAAGTCAGTCTTGTTCCTCATTCAGGGAGGTATTGGTAAGCACCATCTTCCTTGGTAGAGATGAAAGCAAAACAGAGCTCAGTTTCTTCTTCCCCCAGGCACACTTGTTGGTCACTAGACATGGTTAACATGTCCCTCTGTGTCCCAGCTACACCCTGGACAACGATCTGCTGAGCACAGAGCAGAGGCAGTTCTATGAAGACAATGGGTACCTGCTCATCAAGAATCTCGTGTCTGATGAGGACATTGAGCGCTTCAGGTAGGAGGCACTTGCCTGACGTGCTGGGGGGAACTCTGGGAAGCTGGAGATCATTGGGTTCTGCCAACATGGACGTTCCCTCTGGTTTGCAGGAGGGAGTTCACGAGGATCTGTAAAAGAGAGGTGAAGCCACCAGGAGTTATGATTATGAAAGACGAGTCTCTGAGATCCGAGTTCGGTCAGTCTGAAAAAGTGGTTAATAAAGTGCAGGACTTCCAGGAGGATGAAGAGCTGTTCAGATACTGCACTCTGCCAGAGGTAAAACAAAGAAAGGGTGGTGGTGGTGGAAGAGCCTGTATGAAAGTATCTGACCCTGCAGGTCACGCCCATAAACACACAAGTGAGGAAGGAAGATCAAGTCGGCTTTTAAGAGTGTTCTGCATGAACAGGGGATGGATGGAGGTTGGGACAGAAGACTTAAAGCAGTGCTGCTCTGCCCCTGGTGTGGAGCCAGTCAGGAATGTGACTTGGCCAAACTATGCCAGCCTAGAGGGACAGATCAGCCACATGTTTTGAATGTGTTTTGGCCAGACAAACATCTGTCCCTGGGCAGGTCCAGCCTTGCAGCCAATATTCATGTGGCAGATACAGCTCTGTGGGAGCATCCTCCCCATCTTTTCCACCCCTCCCAGCAGCCTGCAGCACCATCTTCCTTCTTGGCCTCCTCCCACCATTCCCATTTGTGTGCCATGCCAGATCCTGCCTCCTGTCCTGCATCCCTCCATCCTCCCCAACCTCCTCCTCCTGTACCCTTGTCCTCAGCCAAACATGCAGCTCCCAGTGCATCCTCAGCTATATTTCCTCTTGTTTTTCATGTTTCTGATTTTTTTTCTAATGTTTTCTTCCTTGTAGGTCCTCAAGTATGTTGAGTGCTTCACAGGGCCAAACATCATGGCAATGCACACCATGCTGATAAATAAACTTCCAGATTCTGGTAAGGAAAACTTGGATTAGAGGAAAATGGATAAATTATTGTGTGTATGCCAGAATTGAACTTAGTATTTTAGAAAGATTGTAAAAAAAATTAAACCCAAATAACATTGAAAATTTAGAAAGCCATTTTGGTGATAGTTTGCTTTCTTTTTACCTTGGTTTAATGAGACAACATGAGAAAATGCAGGAGAGTTTTTGAGGCTGCACGAAGTCTAAATAGTATGGCAAATGAGGCAAGTAGAAATATCTTAACTGTATCTATTTAAGGAGCAAAATCAATGGCAAAATAAGTATATAAATTATATATAAAAGGCTCTTTTGGTGTGGATGATGTTTCCATTTCTGGGGGGGAAAAATAACAAGCAAAACTTCAAGAATATTTATTTTTGTTTAGATTTCATGGAAGAGAGCCTCTAGGGCAGAGACTCTCTGTGGAGGCTGCAGCCAACTGGGGTTTTTTTTCCTTTTTTTAAAGAGAAAACTAAATAAACATGAGCAGGCTGCAGCACAGACAGGGTTGATTCTGCTTGCATCACAGCAGTACATCCAGTGCCTGCAGACAGCACAGCTGTTGGAAGGTCTTTGTGCTGGGGAGGTTTGTGCAACACTGTGCTGGTTAAAGTTCTCAAAACTGGAGACCAGCCAAAATGAGTGATGAAAATGTGTGGTCGTGGTGAAGGCCAGCAAAAGGAGCCCTCTGAGGGGTCACAGAGCTAAGCAGCCTCCTGGCTTTCACTGTGTGATCCAAGAGCCACCACCATGGTCCATTTTGGGGTGGGATGGCAGCTGGGTTCCATGGCTGGGCTGGAGCGGGTGCTGAGTACACCAAGTGTCTCCAGCAGAAAGCAGCAGCTCCTTGGGATGTGCTACAGTGGTTTAACAGGAAGGAAAAGGCTGTGTCACGTTTGGTGAGGCTGAAGGTTTCTGAACCTGTGTTGCAGACAAACAGACTTTTCTGCATCCCATGCATCAGGACCTGCACTATTTCCCGTTCCGGCCCGCATCCCGCATCGTGTGCGCCTGGACCGCCATGGAGAGGGCTCACCAGGACAACGGCTGCCTGGTCGTGCAGCCAGGGACACACAAGACAACCCTGAAGCCGCATGGCTATCCAGAGTGGGAGGTAGAGAGTCATGGAGGGCTTGGGAAGGGCATGCAGGAAGGGGATGTGTTTTGGCTGGGAAGGACTTGTTGTAGGGGAAGGATGTACAGGTCAAAGCTGAGGTTTTCAGTGATTTTTTTTTTTTTCTGTTTATGGAAACCCTGACCTTGACTGGGGAGAGAATTTCTTGGGGGACCTCACTCCATGTGACATGGGTAGATTTGCTTCTGTTCCCACTTTCACCTAGAAAATGTCCAGCGCATTGTGGCATGACAGCATAAACACATGCCAGCGTTCTTCACTTGCCAGCATTTTACCCTTGCCAAGTCTGAGGGCTCTGTCTCCTCCTGTCAACTTGTTCCTGCCTGGTAGCATGTGTCCCAAAGAGAAGGCTGACAGTAAATAACTGGATGGAATAAAATACCAAGTGGTATCTTTCTCTTAAGAGTGTGTGTTTCGTGGCCTGGACTGTCATTGGTGATGGTTACAGCAGGAGCAGAAGGCTGGACTCCATCAGTGGGATCAGGCCACCCTTGTGGGGTTTCCCAGTGCTCTTCTCTTTTCTCTCCAGCTGAGAATGTCTTTGTCCAAATCCAGCTGCAGAAAATAGAGAAAGTATCATTTTTCTGTACGTCAGGCTTGAGGTAGAAGAACTACTAGGCAATAGTCAGGCTTTTAGCTTGGCATATGGGATACTCTCTCCAGGGGAAAGCATATCCATAGCTGTCCCTACCGCCCTGCTGTGCTCTGGGAATCAGCACTTCCTCTGATTTTAGCTGAGTGATTTCAATTCAGCCTTTTTCTTTCCTAGGGTAAAACCAACAAACTTTTCCATGGGCTGCTTGATGAGGATGAGAAGATTCCCAAGGTTCACCTTGTCATGGAGAAGGGAGACACAGTGTTCTTCCATCCCCTGCTCATTCATGGCTCTGGGATAAACAGGACATCAGGTTTCCGAAAGGTAGGAAAACTCTCTTGATACAAGTTTTTTATATTCTTGACTAAAAAGAAAAGTATCCAACTATCACTCTTTCTATTTTTATCCCCCACCCCTTTAAATCCTTCCTCAGTTCATGAATATGTGAATGAATGTTTTAAAGAGTTTTTATCTTCCTAATATACCTCAGCACTCTCTTGTTTATTATTTTATTTTTAAACATCTGTCTTCTGTAAGAAGACCATGCTGTGCAGCTGCTTGAGAAAAACAAAACAGGAGTAGAAATTAGATGTTGAATCTATGTTTAAATTGAAACCTGTGTGGCTGTGCTTGCTTTTCTGGAAGTTCCCTTTCAGGTGTCCCAGATATCAGGACTTGACCTAATTTTTTTCCCCCTGTCTTCTTGGTATCCCAGCTCTGGATAACAGGAGTCTCCGTTATTCAATAAATAATACTTATTTATATAATTGCACAAACCATTTTTCTATAAAAGATTTGTTGACATGCATGATTCTTTAACTGAAACAGGCAAAAGTGCCCTCCTTTGGAGGCCTGGTCCTGTCTCAGAAGGGATTCATCCAGGCACTACAGCACGGGCTGATCTGGTTTTATTTTGGTTTGCCTATTGTGTGGCCGGTTCTTTCAGTCCCTGTGGCAGTTTATTGGTGGATTTAAAATAAGTGGGTTGTGACCCTCTGGGTGCAGGAACTAAGAGCCCTGACAGAATACACAGGTCTGCCCCAGCCCTGACTCTCCCTATTTCCACTCCAGCTGTTGGTATTCTGAGATCAAGTAGTTCAGCTCATGCTGAGGGAGTGAGGGGAAGAAGGGAAGGAAGAAGAGCATGTCAGCAGCAAGAGTATTTCTCCAAGGGGACACTCTCTGGAGCACTTGGAGAGGAGGAAGGAATTTGCTGCCATGATCTGTAAGGAAGGAGTGATGTATCCACAATCTGGAATGCACGAGGTTTGTTTCCAGAGGTTGTTTGTAGTCTGTGTGACAGTGAGTGACGCCCACTTTCCTCACACAGAGCATCAGCTGCCACTTTGCCAGCTCAGAGTGTCACTATATTGATGTCAAGAACACGATTCAGGAGCACCTGGAGAAGGAGCTGCAGGAAATGCTTTGTAAGAAATACGACGCAACTTCTGTGGAGCTCAAGGTGAGACTCGGCTCAGTGCCCTTTGTACAAACCAGACTTTCCCAAGTCTCTCGTGTGGCACCTTGGTGCTCTTTGCTCTACCTAGTTTGGCAGATCAGGCTGTACCAGGCAGAGGTGCTTGGCAGGATAAAAGACCTGATGTTCAGAGGATGACTGGCAGGCTTTTTTGGGGCCTTTTTCCTCATAATGTCTTGCTCTCTTCACATCCCTTGAGCTCCAGAAGTTCCTTCTGAAGCTCTACTTTTAAATTTAAAAATGTGATCATTTGCCCTGAATTCAAAACTCTTAAGCTGGAATAGATTCAGTGCTTGTCCAGTTTGTATGTCCAAAGTTCTTACAGTTTCCCCTCCTAATGGTGGGTGGATTTTCCTTTTAAAACAAGTAGTCGCATCTGATCGCAATAACAAATGGATTTTTTTTGTTTAGATATAATCCCACATCAGTTGTTTATACTCGAGGCTACAGCAGGTTTGTCAGCAGTGATACACATCTGCCTCAAAAAAAATAAATGGGAGTAATGGAATCTTGCTGAATAACTGAGACCATTGAGTAGAATAGAAAGCAAATGTAAATTCTTCAGGGATCTGCAGCCACTAAAAGAAAAATAAACCTTGTTACTGGGATGAAAATGTTCTGAATATCTTAATCCGCAGCAGTTCCCAAGCGTGTGCAAAGCCAGTATCAAAGCAGTAAAGTCTAGATGTAAAAGCAGCAATTTTCTTTTTAAATATACATGTTTTACAATATCTGGGGCTTTCTGGAGGGGGGGGACTTTCTTTTTCACCCTTGGCATTCTTTTGTTGTTCTGTGTGTTTCCCCCCAGTGTGCCTGGGTGTGGTGGGGTGCCCAGATGTGTTTTGCAAGCTGATCTTTCATGTCTGTAAAGCTGCAGCTTGCTTGGCTTTCAGTTCCTGGGGTTATTTAGGTGTTTGGCAAAATCTGAAGTGAGTAGTGAGGCTCTCTCCTTCTCCTGAGTGGAAATGAGGTTGTTCATACAAACCTCAGAGAGGTCTCTGTGTTTTTGTGTAGCTTTAAGGATTTTTTTTAGCCAGAGTTGGAGTTTCTTCCCAGAGGAGTGCCCAGGTCTTATTTCACCTTCACAAGATGATAAGAACTAAGTAATCCTCTATTTCCATCTCTGTAAACTGGAATCCTGGTCACTGTTTTTTCTGGCCCTCAAGGTGCTTTTCCTTTGTCTCATTTTTGTTTTGAAGGATATTTGGAACTTCCGAGCACGGCTTGTTCGAGGGGAAAGAATCAACCTGTAGAAGAGCAGCGTGGAAAACATAGGCATGAGAATGAGCAGGTGGAATTCCCTTTGTTGACCTCTGTAATGGTAACTTAGCCAAATGCTGCACTGCAAAATCATTTTATACTAATTCAGAATAATTGCACTGAGCTTGGACAGCTGATGTATGTCAAAGGAAACCTAAGACAGAAAAACAGATTTGCTGCAGGTGTCTTAGACAATCCAATAATCAAAGTCTTGAAAGAACACCTTGATTTTCTTGTTGTTTTCATTCTTGTTTCTTAAAAGTTTTTAACATGACACACCTTTAGAATGATGCTATACCAACCATAAGATTTTATGCAAGAATTTCCAGCATTTCCAACTTCCTTTCCTATGAAAAGAAAAAAATTTAAAAATCAGTTTCAGACAAGCCCTCGGTGACATGGGGAGTTACTAGTGTAGCTGATGAAGATGTGGGTGTTGGTACCAGCAGAATCAATGGTGTAAGGAAGTGGCTAAAGAGAAAGCAGCAACCAATCACAGAGAAAAATGGGATTTACGGGCAGGAATATGATTGCTGGTAGAGAGCCTCAAGTATGGCTTGGCATGGCATCGTACCTGACCACGCAGCTCTGGCACAGGTGAAGTATGGGTGTGACAGTGTTGGGAGCTACTGGGCCAAGAAAGCAGCCTCCCACTGGCCTTGGACAACCGATCCAAGGCTGTGTGAAGTAAGGGAATCCTTTGAGTCTGGCAGGTCTGGGAAAAGGTGCCTTTTGCTGCTGCTAGGTTGAGGAAGTGTTTGAATGCTCCCCAGGATGCAGTGGTGGCAGGGTGGAGTGATGCACGCTGAAATGATCCTCTTGCCTTTGACAGTGTTTTTCCTTGCTTTCTGAAGGATTCTTTCACTTTCAAAATCTATTTTTTGAAATAAAGAATAAATCAGAGCGAAACTGCACTCGAGGGCTGTGTTGTGTCATTGCTGCTGCTCAGAAACTGGCAGTGGGGCTGTCGTTGAACACCCCAGTGCAAAGCATCAACCCTCAGCTTGTTTCTACTCACCCCAGTCCACCCAAAAAAGGTGTCAAAACAGCACTAAAGGCTGCAGTGATGGGCTCTTGTGGCACCTTCTGCCTCATTTTGTGATTCTTCATCTTCGTGCAGCATCTCTAGGTTTTCTTGTTTGTTTGTTTTTTAAAGAAAGTGAGGTTTGAGCACAGTTAATTATTGGTCCTACGCCCTTGGTGCTGGCGTGAGGTGTCTGGGGTGTGGTTCACACCTGGAGCCAGACAAAACCTCTCAGCAGCCTCTGGTTTGACCACAACACCAAGAAGTCTGATGAGGGGTCACGTAGCGCAGACCCCCACCCTGGCTCAGCAGGTGAGCTGGTGTGTCCTGGGTGTTTTGGGTGTCCTGGTTCCCCGTGCCCTCTATAACCCTGGCAGTGATCAGCCCCTGTGGAGACCATGGGCCCAGGTGGATGATTTCCAGTGAATTAGAGATCCCTCTGCTGACTTTGCTGAGTCCTTTCCATGGGATTTTCGTGAGAACTTGATGTATTCTGCCTGGTTCACAGCACAGGATTCATGGAGAGACTTTCCTCTCTGGCGTCACTGGTGGAGCTGGGTTGACTGCAGAGGGAGCTGTGACCACAAAGAGCTACAGGTGTCACATTAACCAGTTTCAAGACCGACTTTCTCTTACTATAGCTAGGAAAGAGAAGAAAAGGAAGAAGTTTAGCTTTGTTTTTAAAAATTTATGCACCTCTGCCTATGGATTTCAGCTTACAACTGCCTCTTTCAGAAGAACAAACCCATCAATGACCTCACAGATCATCTAAACTCAGCAGTTGTCCCAATGGATGAGAGACTTGTGTCCTCATTCCTTCCTGCACCTTAGTGGGTAACTGTTGTAGGCACACAGTTTGTGGTAACTGGGAGTGGGGCTGTGGCCAAGCCTCATCCCCAATAGGCTACAGCTGTGTCAGACAAGTGTCTAGTATTGAAGGTGATGAGACATGGAGTGCTGAGGTGCACTGAGCAATCACAAAAGGGTAGAGAGGACACACAGGTGTAATGTATGTAAGATCAAGAGTTTAAAAGGCTGCACTGAAGAACAACAAAGGGTAGAAGCAGATGCTTGCAGCCTTCTCAGGTGATGGTACTTTGTATGAGCAGATGCTTGAAGCCTTCTTTGGTGTTGGCTATGGCTCCACCATCCCTCTGCTATAGGTACCTGCCCTCTTATGCAGGCTGTGCTCGTTCTGCTGGGCAGAACATAGTTGGGTGAAGCTGGATTCCCCCGGAATGGATGTGTGGTGTTTCTGGATACCTCCTCTGTAGCAATAATACCTTTGAGGAATAAACTTCCAAACACGTTAAGCAGAGCTTCAGGAGACGGGGAAATGCAGAAGCTGTTGAAATGCTTGGGTTGCTGTGTATTTTAGTGAAGCAGCACTTACCCTATTAGAAAAGTTGCTTGAACTGAATCAAATTAAAAGCAAGATATTTAAAGTTATTTTGATAATAGTGTGTTTTAGTTTAGCCCTGGCTTGGTGGGATGTTTCTTATAATTTGTTTTGCTGTAGGTGTTCAGGTTCATGTGTTGGAGGTATGTGTGTGCTCCTAAATTGATGTAGCAGCATGTTACATCTAAAACTTTCTTTCTAACTACCTTCATGTTCCTGCAGTTTAGGTTAACCATGTTAGCCCTCCTTGGACTATTGTTTTTTTAATAACAGCATCTAAGTTTCAAAAAGGAGCATGTAAAAATTAGACATCCGGCTGTTTATTTGGCCATCTGCAGTTGCATGAAGCCCCAGTGTTTCAGACACTTTTTTCTCTGCCTTGACATTTCACATGTGTTGAAAACAAAGGCTTCCTGGAGCTTGGTAAAAGACAATAAACACAGAGAAGATCTTTTGCTTAGAATTTATGTGCTATTTTCCAGACTAGAGTTCAGAAATGTCAGATTTAGTCTGACTCCTGACCTTGCTGACAGCGGTTGCACGCTCAGCGCTTTGATGTGACACTGGGTAGGTGCCAAAGGAAGGATTTTGAATCCTGGCTTTGGCTTCTAGTGCTATAGATCAAAGTCTTACTTCATGCAAGAGAAATAGGGGGGGAAAAGGAAGTTTAATTAACTACATAATAATTTTTTCAAAGTAGATTTGACTCTATAAGCCGATCTGGGATGTGGGAGATCCTTTTCCAGCAGTCATTTGTAATCAAAGTGGCAGTGAGTGATGCCGAATGTCCTCACACAGCTGTCACCTCACCGGCTTAGAGTGCTACTACAGGGATGTTAAGAACATGATCCAAGAACAGCTGGAGAAAGAAGTAATTGAATTTGGACATGCAAAATATAAACCAGTTTCTGCTCCAGACCTTGTGCTAATCTTAAATCACTGCCTTATCTTGTAACTCACAAGTGATTTTGGCCTTTCTGCCGATAAGGCTTCTTGCTGCCTGCCTGTGCTGGAGAAGCACCCTTGCTTCAGACAGCTCCTTCACATCCCTGGAAATCAGCTCAGGAGCCCAGGAGCTCTGCAAATTCCTCCTCCAGCTCAACTCATCACTATTCCCATCTCTGGGCTGCCAAATTTGATTTCATCCACGTTCTTTGCTATCTTTTCAGTGCAAATCAACCCAGGTAGGACGAGCTTGTGCCAGCAGGTGTTTAGATAGGAGAGGCTGTTACTCAATCCTTCCGTAATGATTTGCAAGAAGAGGACATAGTTTACAAAACACTCATCCGAGCACCTCTGCTCACCACATCAATACAATGAGCCTTTTGGCTTACACCAAGCAGGGTTTTGTGCATTGGAGCTTGTAGCTTTTAATTTAATTTGGTGTTGTCTGTACATTTCTGTTTGAGACTTTCAAGAGACAGTGAATAAGTTAATGGGTGTTTTTATGGCCAAACAGATCTGCTCATACCAGGAAGAAGCAGGAAACACTGCATTCAAAGATGCTGTTTTCTAGGTTTGTTGTTGCTGATGTTTTGTGGGGTTTTTTTTAATGGAGGTAGTTAGGAAGAAATGAGCAAAGGTAGTGCAAGGAAAAAGAATCAGCCTTTAAAGTGACCTCTGAAGACCAGGATGGGAAACCTGTGCCTGAGGGTTATGATGAGTTGTGCATCACTTATTTTTTCTAGCCATTCTCGTGATATACCTCTGGGCTGATACTCTATTAATGTAAGGTTACTAGTAATATAGTTGGTAAAATCATATTAATATAAAATTCCATGTGTAATTACGTGTTTAAGGTTTTTAACATCCTCCTTCTGCGCAAAATCAGCCAGTGAATCAGTTTCAGTATGAGGTCATGTGGGAAGTCATTGGTACAGCTGATGGACAATGTGGATTTTATTTTGTTTTTGAAATAAAGATGAAATTGTAGTAAAACCAGCTTTAATGGCTGCATTGGATTATTTCTGTGGTTCAGAAATTCTGTTGAGGCTTGTGTAGCTGAATAACCAAAGTGAACCCCTGGAAAGCCAGGTGCTGGGTCTGAGGCAAACATCAGGGTGCTGCAGCTGAGAGTCACCCAAAAATCCAGTAACTGCTAGTCCTGCAGGATGTTTGGGACAAACCCATTTTGGAGACAGCTTTGGGCAAAGCACCTGCCAGTATCTCCTCATCTCCTTGCTGTGACCATCCTGACTGATCCCAGCGTCCCTGCTGTTAGAGCCAAGTACTCAGGAATCGGGGTAGTAGTGCAATCTCTGGCACAAGAAAAGCATCTCAAAATAGTGAGGCACATAAACTCCAATACATCCATCTCCCCCATTCCTTGTTTACTGCTAGAGCTTAAGCAAAGCAACTAGTTTGGTTTCCTCACCCTATTTTTGCATACAAGCATTGCTTTTACTCCCATGGAGATACGTGCCTTACAGTCCTGGTATATCCGGTCCTGGGGTATTTATGAAAATAAAGCATTAACCCTCCTTTGACATTTTGATTTCTGCAGAATCTCCTTTCCTTGGGCCCAAGAGACAGGAACTGGGAAAAGGTATGGAGCTTTCAACATGCTGGCTGAAGGCTGAGACCAACATGGAATTTCATGGTGGTTTTGTGGACTCCAGGTGAGAAACTCCTGTTAAGTCTGAATAAGCAAATTCTGTGAAAATTGAAGTTACAGACCACAAACCAGTTCCTTTTGGTGATTCAGCACTGAGCATGTGAGAAAACAAAGATGCTGAGGAAGCAACTCATTCTCTTCCTCAGAGAAATACCATGCAGACCCAGGGAGTGTTTTATTCTGTACTCTATTTATTCTGAATGAGGAATCCACAGGAGACATTGCCAAGCAACGATTTTGTCCCCTAGCAGTGACACCCCACTCAGCAAATGGTACCAACAGGAGACTGAAATGAATGCTATAGGCCAAGTTGCACCAATAAAAGCACCAGTAAGAGATGAGGGCTGCAGAATGCTGAGGTGAATCTGTCCAGTTGCTTCAAATGAAGTAACTTATTTCTCTTCCAGCCCCTGTGCAAACAAACAAGAGGCGTTGACAAGACCGCTGGGACACATGAGACATTTAGTGGCACTTTGATCAAATCACTAAGGTTAGAGGGGGTTTAGGCACTTAAAAATATCCTGTGATCCTATCGGGCATGAGCTAGGAACAGGAAAAGGCTCAGGTTCAGGAAAAGTTGGTTAAATGCCCCAGGCATCCCTATAGAGATGTACTATCAGAAAAATGCCTGTATGGAGACAGCATTTCTCAGGAGCCACCTCCTGGAGGGAGATTCCATCCTGCTTTGTCTGAGACAGCTACTGTTCCTATTTAAAATAGCAGAAAAAGGGTAAAAACTTTTAAATATAATCACTCAGCTCTTTAAAACCACTCACAAAATGGTGCTAGATTCATTAAAATGTTTTTCAGAGTGAGAACTAGAGGTCTATAGCCACAAGAGCACTGAACTGTGGATAGTGCTGGGGGACAGGGAGCTCTGAGTTTCCAGCATAAACACTGCTGGCTTGCAGGGCCAAAGCCATGGAAGGGTTTTATAACAACTAAGGCAAGGAAAATCTGGGGAGATCTATTTGACATCTATTTCTAAGGGTTCAGAGTGAGTAATTTTGAAGCCAATAGAAAATGCTCTGTGCCTACAACCCTCTCCACACCCCTCTTTGTCCAAGAGCTGAAGACAGGTTGGCATGAAAACATCAGAGTATTAATTTCATAAGTGCTTATGGAATCTACAGTCATTCCCATTCATGATGATGTCACCTAATAGTGAGGTCACTTTCGTGTTGTTAGTTGGAAAGAACATGACTGTGCATTTCACGTGCAGTCTTACACAGTCAATTAAAAACAGATCAAAGTTCAATATCCATGCAGCAGTCTGGTGGACACTTGGCAGATGATCTTTTCATTAAAATTTCGCTACTGATTCATCGCTAAAACCTGAATCCTCTTGGCAGTCCAGTATAAATGTGTGTTTCAGACACAAAGATCCATCCATATGTTGTGAAAAAAACCAACTCCAGGTCACTTAAGACTATTGAGAAATTTTGGTTGTTCTTCTCCTCTTGGTAAAAGCGTTTCTCCGCCAATCTTGGGACCTTTTTTCTCCTGGAAACATGAACCATAGAGAAAAGAAGTTAAATGTGTGGTAGACATCTCCCAAACACTTCTCTGGCAGAAATTGTTGTAGGGCTAAATTACCTGACTAAACATTGACAGACCCTCTAGGGACCTTGACATTCTGAATTCTTACAACTTTGTTCAAAAGCAATTTCCCCATGGTTAAATAAAACAAAGCTTTGAGAACAGGAAGCAAAAAGTGCAAGTCCACTATAACAGCCTGCAGGCACCTGTGTGTACCTGACAAAATGCAGAGCTGTTGGCTTTGCTGGGAGCTCGTAAGGGCACAGAACCAGAGGGGGACAAAAGTACCACAGGAAGCAGCCGGAGTGCTGAGGTGCTCAGAACTGCTGGCTCACACTTACCTTTAGCATCCCATCTCGCTCCCACTTGAAGAGGCCACAGTTACTGAAAGATGAAGATGGCATGTGAGAACCACTGTGCTGTGTTTGCTACACAGTATGAGGGGATCCTAAAGTAGTCACACACCCAGCCCACGCTCCTTGGCACAAGGGCTAACATTCCCTTTTAGGACACAGTTATGTGACTCACAACGAGTTACTTGTGAAGGGACAGTACCTAAGTCCCAGTCACTATTTCATGAGGCTCATTTCTTACCTGCAGGGCTTTTTTGGAAGCCTGTCAAGGGAAATAGCTCTGCTTCCACAAGGACATTTGAAAAATCTCTTGATGGCATCATGCCAGAGGTAGTCGTGGTTCTGCTGCACACAAGTCTCCAGAGGCTTGAAATAGGTGTAATTACACTGTCAGGGAGGAGAGAGGGAGCACATGAGACCTGTTCTGAGGGCTGGCAACAGCTGAATGTTCAGGGGAAAGCATCCCTGTCCTCTCCCATCCTGAGGAGCCCAGCAGTTGGATCACCACCCTAGGCGTTGTCACTGCTCCTTCGAATGCCATCCTCCCCTTGCCACCACCCTGTGGTCCTGCTCCCAGCACTTCATGGGGCACAAGTGTCCCTCTGTGCAATCCTAAAACAGGTGGGGAAGGCAGCAAGAGAGGAAGTTCGGCAGGGGCTGAAACTTTGGAAGTGGGAGGTAATGCTTCCCTTCCATTCAGTGCATTTGGGACAGTCATAAAGCTCCACTCCTCTTCCCGATGGCAAAGTCTCTGGAAATGCAGATAGAGGATTTCCACCCAGTGTTAAGGTTTTCAAGGACTTTGCTTATTTTTTCAGGAAATATGGGGAACTGAGGGTCCTGGTACAAAGCACTTCATGGAAGAAACGGAGAAATTCAAGACAGCAATACCCATGGAACCACTGGCATAAGCACTGAGCTGAGATGTTGAGCACAGCACTAAAGCCTTGCCCTGTCTCAGTCACTCCATGCACAGGCTGCTCTCAGTAACAGGCATAAGGAACAAAACATCAATCCCTGCACTGGACCACAGCCAACAGAGTGACAGATGGGAGTCTGCAGGGTAGTCCAGCACCATTTTGTAGAATCCATGTTCCACTCCCCTGCTGGTACCCTGGCTCCCCTTCACTCACTGTTTTACATGTCACAACTCGGCATTTCACTGCTTTAATGTTCCTCATCTTCTCTTCCAGTTCTTCCTTTTTCACCAGTGGCTGAAAGTATTGCTCCTGCAGCTCAGCCTCAGCCTGTGTGGCACACAAAATGGGTTGTGAGGACACAAAGAGGGGAGAAGCCAGTCCATAAATGGCCTTAGGGCAAATTATTATCAGGCCTGCTTGAAGCAGACTGCAGTCTGGGAGCAGAGAAACTCAACATCTCTCTTGCTTCAAACAATCCATTATTGTACAGGTGCTGTAGTTCAGCAGCACTGAAACAAGCCACCTCTGAAATGCATGAATGGGAAGGTTTAACAACAGCAGAAAGTACTGAAATAAGCACATACCCAGGAGGACAATGCAGAGAGAAGTCAGGTAGGCAGATGTAATTAATGGAATAGGTTCTTAGCCAAAATATTACTCCCCAGAAGACCTTAAAACAGCTATGACTTCATGCCAATAAGTGTCCAAAACAAGAGCCCTATGCCATTGGAGGTGCTGTAACCCTGGGAAAGTGCTCAGCAGAGACCCCCAATGTGAGAAATCCAACCTCTCAGCTCTTCAGGGCACCTGATGGCATTTCACAGCTGACATGAGCCCCAGATGAAGGTGGCAGCTGGCTTTATGTGGCCAAGATTTCAAGTAATGAGGGACAAAAAAGGCATGTGGCTCATTTGATTTTAAGGCAGAGGGATTTCTTTGACTATCCACCAATAGGAAACTTCACTGATTCTTCCAAACACAACAAAAAAACTGGTGTCAACTGGCAACATGACCTTACCCCAGCTATGGCAACAGTGCTGACTTGCAGGCACTGTGCCCTGTGTGCCCAGAGACACCCAGCCCTACTCCTTGGGGCAAAATCTGGAGCCTATGAGATGTTTGTGTGCCTGTTGCTGAAATCATGAGGAGTCCAGTCAGCTCCCAGTTCTAAGCCCTCAGTCACAGCTGCATGGAGGCCATACCGCTTTTAGGACATCTGTGTGCTTGGACTTGGCCTTCAGGATTTTCTGGAACTCTTCTGACTCCAGATAGGCCAGCTGCTCACGCCGTTTCTTTTGGGTAGGTTCCAGTTCATCCATTTCTAGGGAGACAAAAAGGTTCAGTCCTACAAAACAAGGCTGTGATGGCTAAACTTGCTCACTGCAGGAGATTTTGGAAGTCTCAGGTCTCTCAGGCAGATGTTCAGGTCAAACAGCAGCCTTTCATAGTTTGGAAACATGAAAACAAGTTCAAA
>VXAX01006174.1:190201-229810 GCA_013399835.1 Leptocoma aspasia | reverse complement strand
ATAATCTAATTATTTTATTTGCCTGAAGCTTTGAGATCAAATTGGGAGAAACAATTTTACTGCAAACAAAATGAAACAGAAATATATTTTAGCTGATTAAAACTTTGTTTTCTGCCTGCTTCACCTCAGGTCATCAGACAGATTATGTGTCTGTTCTTCCCACAAAATAACTTGACAATTAACTTTGGAAACAGTCCTCTAGGAAAGGTGAGACTGTGCCACAGGATATGAGATGAGGCAGCGCTCTGAGGGGATGGGAACAAGCAGTTCAGCTCAATACATTATACATTTATAAATTTATAAAGCTGACTTTGACTTTAGCAGGACAACAGGAGCCTTGTCCAAGCAGCTGTCACCAGCACTGGCACTGCTTGTGAGGCTGGGCTTGCTTTCAGAGCTTCACTGGAGAAAGATTTAGCACCAGGAAGTTTCCCTTTGCTTGTGTAATGGATGCTATGGCTCTCTCTTTACTATTTCAGGCTTTTCCTGGCTCACACAGCAGCACCTTGTCGCACCATAACATCATTTATTTAGAGCCATGTGAGGAGGAGCTCAGGTTGGTTGGTTATTTTTGCTTGGAAGTGGGTTATTTAGTTCCAGCACAGCTTTCCCTAGCCATAGGAGTGAGAAGGGACTGATGTATTTCTAAACGAGTCCAATTAAATGTTTTCAAAACTAAGAGCAATTCTGATTTCACAGTCAGAATACCCTAAACTGATCTAGCATTCAAGTTACAGTGTGATTTCCAGTGTCTTTGAATACAGCTATTCTGCATAATGATAAAAAGTGTGATTAAATACAAGACACTGTTAAACACTTTGTCAAACCCATGTTATGGTTTGGCAAAATATACCTTATGACCTATTATGAACATTTTTTGCTGTTTGCAACTGTTCTTTCAACTCTTAAAATCAACACAGTGCTTTGTTTGAAATATTTAAATGCAGATTTCCAGCAGCTGCAAATTTCTTTTGGTCCCATCTAGTTAGAAAAGAACCTCCAAATTAATTTCCAGGTGTGCTACTACTAACAGACCTCAACATGGTTATGAATGTCATTAATTTCTGCACCTTGTGATGAATGCAGGGAGAACAAAGATCTTCATGTAGTATGTTCCACAGCAGGACACATTCCACTGAAAAGGTCCAGCCATCATGAAAAGATGAACATAGGAACCAACAAAAAGGGGGCTCTTGAGCTATTTAATTTCTCATTTTGTACTAATGTGGACTGGAATGCTACAGATAGGGGGAAAAAAATGATACAAGATATTCAGCTTGTCTAAGACTTCATGGTGCTGCTGACCACCAGAACTGTACTGGTCAGGACCATGAAGTGTCCCAGAGAGACTGAGTTTTTTAAGGTTAAAATACAATGATGAACCCAAAGACCTTGATCCTGAAGCCTACCATTTTCTTAAACACTTTAAATAGCTAATCATTTGGATTTAATGTCTACACATGCGAATTATATCTATAATTTTGTACACAAGAGAGATCCCATACTGTTGCATTAATGACTTACGAAACCACTGAGAAATAAAAATATAAAACATGACAAAATAGATGTAAAATCACAGCTATACTCAAAAAAGTATTGCTGCCACAGCAAATAGCCCCAGTTGAAAAACACAGCAGATTTTCTTCTCTTTCAGAATAATTAAGCATTTTGTGGCCAAAACCAACCACCCAGCAGAAAGATTCTGATGTACAGTTTGCTTGTTTTGTGTAGTTTGATGCTTTGCTAATGCACCAAACTTGCATTTACAGTCTTAGTCTGTATCAGTGTGTCCTCAAGAAGAAACATGAATGATATTACAGTGGATAGGCTTTTCTTTGTAAAATTCGTTCAAACAAATTTGCATGGAGGAAAAACTCGAGTCACAGTAATGTTTCACTGTCTGTTAATGTGTATTGCTACTATGCTCAATAATTTTAGTGTATTTTTATCTCAGGATATGTTTAAAATGCTGACGGGCAGAAATCATCTTTGCATCTGGGCAGATTTTCTGGTGAATTGTTCGACAGGTTGTAAACCTGCAACTATGTGAATTTTTTTTAGAGTCATATTAGGAGTGTGGACACACTTTCAATCCAGATCAAATATGAACCTTAACATACAAATTAGGTAAAATACCGGTAGGTAGTCAAATGTCCCCTGGTAAAATTTGGTACAGTGCTAAAAGAGGTGATGTCTGATGCCAAAAAAAATCAAGAAATACTTGAGACATGGTTTATTTCAAAATTTCTGACTTCCAATGTGAAATTCCAAGCCATGCCAGCTGAATCCAATAAGAGGACAGGAGACCTTGGGGTGTGTAGATGTAGAACATGATTTTAAAATTCATTTTTCTAAATGCAACTTATTTGAGATATTACCAGTGAAAGCACAGTAACATTTAAAGGGAATTTGTGTTTCTGCTTGACATTTCTTGGCTAGCATATCTAGTACAAAATTCATAGAATTAATGACAAAATCCAAGGTATAGTGTCGTTTTTTCCTGGATTTGTAAACATCTATCCCAAACATCTACCTGTGCTCCAAATTAGCAACCTTGAGTACAGTAAATCAGTCCTAGAATGTTAGCTACTAAAAAAATGATTTATTTTGTATAACACCAGTTCATAAGGTAGGAGTTTATGATTGTCAGTGATACGAGTCCACAGAGCTCAAGGGCTGTCTGGAATCAGGATGATTAACCCCCTTTTGTTAGAGACTTGATCCTGAGGAAAAAGCTCTCCAGCACACTGCTGCTGTTTTGTATAAAAGTTTTGATTTGTAAGAAAGAAGAACATCTTAAAATGTTATGCAGAAAGCAGCTGTTTGAAGCTGTTCACAGGACCATTTGAAGCTGTTCACAGGACCAATCTCCTCCAGGGCCTGTGTCCCTGGTAGAAGCTGGTGGGGACATTTGGTGCACATCCATGTTCAGTTTCCTCCTAATTTAGTCCATGTGTGGTGAAAGAACTCTGTAAATCCAACCAATACCCAGCAAGTGGCCACGACTGGGGAATTTAACTCAGAACTGCAGCACAGCTCTGGACCAAAACAAATGTAGGTGTCATACCTTCTCTCCTTTATTGAGCTTTGCATTGGTAACTTGGTAAAGAAGTCATGTTTTCAGGACTAAAAATGAGGTTTTTTTTTTTGCAGGCAATATTGCATAGCTAATTTGAAAACCAGCATTTAATTTTATTGACTCATATTCTAGATAGATGAGTCCTATCTACCTCTGAACACGTCGGGTTTTCCCAGCTAAATCTTATGACCAAAAAATATTAAAAAAGGAAAAGAAAACTTTTACAATTAATCTCAAATGTGCTTCATATGTAAATACAATCATGAGACATTCATATGTAAATACAATCAGTTATGCCTAAATGTGAAAAATTTACATGTCTTCAAATTTGTTTTACTTTTCTGAATGCAAATGATCATACATGCAAAGAATTATTTTAATTGGCATAACTGATACCATTTCTTTTTGTTTAACTTCATGCAACTTACTTCATTCCTCGTTGCAGCAAGCAGAGATTTTTTTTCTCCTGAAATGGTTGCAACTCAGAATTTTGGAAACAAAGAACTGTTGCTTCAACAATGAGTTTTTCACATTGCCACGTGTGAAAACACATATAAAGTATGTAGATAGCGTGTGTGTAGTAGGAAGATGGTGTCACTCTAGCGGGCAACACGAAATGCAGAGACACAGCTGAGTGAAGGCAAAGAAGAAGAAACTTTATTTTGGTTTTCACATTATATAGAGTTCTGGAAACGACCATTGATTGGAAGGTGAAGTTACATCCTCTCCAACCACACTGGTCAAGGACAAAGTCCATCAAACCTTTCTCCTCTCAGGAGAAGGAATGAAAAATAAAAAGACAGTTAGAAAAACATGTGCATGTTTACAAAAGTACAGTGTGAGAAACTCCATCACAAGAATGAAAACATCACAAGGCTGAAAAATGAGAGTGACAAGATGGCAAATCAGAGCTTGCTGTGTAATTCTTAGTGGGTGTGGAAAAGAAGGGAGATAAAAGCGTGAAGGGCAAGGTTCAGGAAGAACCAAATGGGGAAGTGGGGTGGAAAAACATCCAAGCTCCTTTCTGCCCCAAGGAGTGGGGAAGCCAAAGCTCTGCAGTGAGTGTTTGTGTTTAGAAAGGAGATGACAGGGAATGCTGACCTGCTCAATGGAAATCTTGACAAAACGTCTGGGCCACTCATTTCTCTGATAGTCAGGGAGCTTGGCCCTCTCCAGTTTTCCCTGTGCAGAGGCATTCTTTCCCCTGCTTTACTAGGGCCCTGAGAAATAGAAAAGAAGATGTCATCTCAAGCTAATTCTATAAACACTGCTATCAGAAAAGACATTTTAAACTATCATAAAAAGGCCCATTGTGCAACTGGACTCTTGGAACAAGAATGGCTTATAGCTCAACCATTGTTAAAGGTTAATGTTCCTATCATTGCATTCCTTTTTCTAGTTCCCATAACCAGGCTGTAATGATAGATAAATATATGAGCTATTTCTTTGTGTTGGCAAAATCACAATTCAGAAAGACATAGTTTCCTAGGTTATTTTTAAACTAATATGCTGGTTTATAGCTAGATGAATAAACCCATCTTTTTTAAGAGAAAAGACTTTTAATGTTCTGTTGCTTTTGCAGAATGGGAGCATTTGTGAACATCTTTGTCTATCAAAACAGGGTAACAGCTTTACGAAGTCAACTCATGAACTGAAAAGGAAACTAATTAAAACAATAACATTAGCTTACTGTCGCCAAATGTTAACCAATCTCGTACTTTCCACTTTTTTTTTTTTACTGTTGTATAATAATTTGAATGTCTTTGTCATTGTTGTGTATTGTTATGTTCCTGTAAGTGCTAAATGCTGATTCCAGGGCAGAAATTCTATTTTCTGTTAGCTGACTGAGCAACAGACCCTGTACATCTCTCTTCCAAGCTCTCCCCATTTTCACACAAGGAGCAAAGTAATGTCTACTCTGGTTTAGTGAGTTGCTGTGCTGCTTGGCCAGTGGACTAGGAGTGCTTCCTATCAGTAAGGTACTCTGATAAAACATTTTAACTTCTAAGAAACTCTGCAGATTGAGGTCTAAAAGTTTTCCTGTGACATGGCAGGGGTAGAGCATCTTAGCCCCGGCTTGCTTTAAAAGTCAGGGCAGGGAAAATTCAGTTAAAAATTCACAGTTTCATCTGATTTAGAGAAGCTTCTGAACATCCACAAAACTCCTCTTGCCCAGCACTGCTGCTCTGCTCAAACATCTGCAGAGCTGCAGGTGCTCCTGAGCAGGTGGGTGTGAGTGGTGGAGCTTGTGCCTCCTTCACTCTGTGCTTTTCAGGCCATTTTTGGGTGAGTCCTTAGCACAGCTGTGCTGTGCTCAGCACCTCTCCAAGAGGGCTGAATGCTGTACCACTGCTCCTGGTTACAGGTTTGCTGGTTCAGAGACAAACTGAGAGGAAGAAGCAGGCCAGCTGCTTTTATCTCCTATTTTTGGAGTCAGTCTACTGGAACTGATTCTGTGCTAAAAGGAATCCCAAATAATTTCTTTTTTCTTACAGGCAGAGAAAGCATTCCAGTAACTCTTTCCTGGCTCATCGTGGTTTTGAATGGAAGTAAATAATTCCCCATTTAACAATCTCAAGGAAAACACCTGTGAAAGGTAAGCTGATGAGATATTTTGCTAGCATGGCTCTGTGATATGTCCTGGTGAACAGAACCTGGGCTCCAGATGGTGTCTGAGTAGATGGCCCTGGTTCCCTGCAGAGATTTGATAATCGGGTTGTTCTTTGGAAGCAAGAGATGGATGGGAAGCACAATTAAGGAAATGCTTAAGGAAATTCTTGGTTTTTAACACAAGAAGAAATAATGAAGGTCTGGCTGTAATTGCTTTCTGGATATGAGCACTATAGCTGCCAGTCTAGGTAACTTGCTAGGTAATTTTTATATAGAAAACTTAGGCTTGGTTAAAAAAAAATCAAACAACCCAAAACCCAGACAATAACCCCCCCAATAAAAGACAACAAAAGAGAAAGGCAAACATGTATTAATTTTTCAGCAGAGAGCAGAAGCTGCTGGTCCATCTTCATGAAAGATGAACTGCCCTTTAACACTTCAATTGTTTTCTGAAATTACCTTAAAATTATGGACATTAGCTCTTAGGCTACTGCTGGATTGGTTCTGAGTGCCAAGAGCTGAAAATGCACAATTTTGAACTCTGTTATCATCAAAGAATCCTTCTGCATTGGTTCCTGGTGCAGACCCACTGCTGGCAGTGCTGTGTGTTGGCTCTTTACACAGAGGAGCTTCACGTGAGCACAACTTAGATTTGCCTCTTGTTAGCACCAAAGTAGCAACTCTAACACATTTTTAGGGTATATTTTTTTCTCCGTGGACTGCTTTTAGCCTTATGTGCAAACCTTGTGTTGTGTCTGTCAGAAAGAGCAGAGAAAAGCATCTGTGGTATTTGAGGAGGAGGTTATGAGGCAGAGTGTGGCAGCAATCATTTGGACTAAATATGTTTTAACAGATACACAGCTGTTATTTCCATTCCCATGGGTTTTGCCTCTCCTTTAATGATGTTTTAGAGACTTGGATTTCCCAGTTTATTCCCGGTTGTGAGGTTAACTATATTAAAATTGAACAAGCTGGCAGTATTATGTTATGTGCTGATGAAGCAGATATCCCTAAAGAATGAGACAAATGTCATATCTTTGCAGCATGAGGAACACAAGGTGGGATTTCTGCACTTTTAAAATGCTTCAGTGACTAGTGCTTATATGGAAAAATTCTCTTAGTTCTGCTTTTTTGGACAGACAGAAACTCATGTTTCTGAGTTCAAACATGAACTCAGCTCTTTGCAAGACCTGGAAACACAGCATCTCAAATTAGTGTCTGGTTTACATTCACTGTGATTATAAAATTAATATGGTTTCAGATACTAGTTTAGGTACATCTTCTTCAATATCTAAGCAACTCTGAAAATTTTAAGCAATGAAATAGGCCTAGAGATTTTAGCTTGTGGTAAAAGGCTATAATAATACAGATAAATACATGACTGTTTACCCACAACATGCAAGTATTTGTAAGAAAGCAAAAAAATCAATGAAATTAAAAGAAATCTTGGAGCAGTTTTATTCAAGGGATCTCCTTAGAATGGGGAAAACTATAAAGTCACAGGCTCTTTGTTTACAAAAAGGCTGTGTTTATTTAAGTAAGGTGATAAATAGTATAACAGTTTGGTTGATGCATATAACATGAAGAATTGGGAGGTCTTGTTATAAATAATAAGCCTGTTCTCTCAAGGCTCTTTCCTGCAGAAAGGAAATGTTTTTGAAGCCTGCACAGCTACCAGATTATATGAAAATTTGTGTAAAATATCACCCATCACAATATAGGGCAATGCAATACTCATTAGTCTTCCAATTTTTACAAAATACAGCCCTAAATAGTGAGGTTCTACAAAAGATTGATTGCTCATTTTTATTCAGCATTAAAATTAACCTAACCCAGAAGCATACTTTTATTAGGAACAGCAAAATTATAAAGGCGTTTTTGCTAAATTGAAAATTAGTATGTGATCTGCTAGTTTTTGCTTTAGTATTGCTTTAGGTTTTTAAGCTCCCCTGTGACATTGCCATAGAGTCAGTGAAATATTTTTTAAAGTGATAGATTTTTAACTTGGACTGGTAATAAAGTTTAAATCTTCAGCATGGCAATACAAAATTTAGCTTTTAAAATTCACAAATTCTAAATTTTTTTTTAAATTTCACAAAAAGAGACCAGCAGTGTAATGATTTTAAGAAAGGAGTGTATCTCTTTTTTCACTGTGGGTATTTTGATTAGATTTTTTTAAATCTCAACATTATTTCTAAAAATGTTTTGGAATTCATTCTGCTCTTTCTGAAAGCACAGTGCTTCAAATAAAAACAGTTGAATTAATCTTAGAAAAAGTAAAAAAATCATACAACAAAGGAAATTCTGACAGATACTTTTAAATGACTGCATCTGATCAGTCTATCAGATTAAATACATGCAATATGATTTTGTAAGAGGATATGAGCAAATTCAGCTGGATTTTTTAATTCACTTGTCACATTCCCATATAAAAGGGGAAATTGTTTCACAGAAAGTAATTTTTATTTCATTGTATTAAAAAAATTCAGCCCTAATCCTCTTTAGCACTTAGATATTATGAAGTATTATATTTTTTAAATGTACTTAAAGGACTTCTTGCTTCAAGGGGACTCCCCCTGCACTTAGAGCCAGATGCTGCAGTACAATTGTGAAGAACGTTCTGCAAGCTGAAAGAGAGAGATTGATTAGGCAACTTTCACAAAAACAAAACCCTACTTCCCCTCCCTACCCTCTCTCTTCTTCCAGCCCTCCACTTAGACAACCCCCTGTGACAAAAAATAGCACTTAAAATTGTGTGACACGTCCTGAGGAAGATTTCTGGGCTTAAATTCCTTTCTGTTTTTCCTTGCCTCCCTCTATAACCTTTCATGTCAAAGCTCAGAAAGGTTTTTTTAGCAGGAGGAGAGGGCTGTGCCAAGAGCAGAGGCAGCTCGTGATACGCTTTAGTGTGTCACAATATGTCTGCAAAAACAAAGAAACACTGGGGGCTGTGGGGCCAAGAGCAGGATGAACATTGATTTCCAGGAAAAACTCCATGACTCCACAACTTGTAAAAGTTGGGAAGTAGGTATGTATCTTTATTCAGCGCTGGGCACATGTGGAGTATTTCCCCAAAAGACATGAGCCCCCCAAAAATTCCTGAGTCTCTTTTATCCCCCTTACTTGTGCATATGCATAGGGTTTCACAAGAGGTTCATGCATATTCATTTTGCTAGTTACAATTAATTATCAGTCCTTGTACATCTCTGGGCATCTTGACCATCTCTTGCAGCCTCAACTTTGGCTCTGTCTTGCTCCAAGGTTCAAGGGGGGCCCTCTTACCTTCCATTTAGCTTGGAAGTTCACATTCTTTTCTTAAGCAGCTTTGAATTTTCTCTGTCCTTTTTGCAGGCCTTTGTGCACAGCAAGTTAGCAGAATATACAAGTTTTCAACAGCCCACTTCAGCTAAATCCAAAATTGGTTTCTACCCCAAGTCAAATTTCTAACCCTGTTTCAACATGGCCGATAAAAGATGCCTCTGTAGGGTGTGGTCACGAAGATTTTGGTCACATCATGAATATTTGTTTCCTTACAATTGATTTGTTGGACATGTAAACTTCCTTTTGTAGCAACAGAGCGCAAAAGATGACTGGGGATGAACATATCTGTCTCTTAGGTGTAAAACTTATTCAAGTAACAGGAGGAGGCTGCCTTGAAAGTGGAGCCAGTGTCCCATTATCAGGCTTTGGGTGTTCACATTTACAGTGCAGCCCTCTCAGCATCCCCTTCATCCCAGTGTGATGTCAAGGGATGTGAGCTCCCAAAATCAAACATTGCCAGTGGCTGACTCATGCTCAGGGAGATGGAATTAATTGTGGTTGCATTTCTGATGCTAATGCTGCTGTTTGCTCTTTATGTGAAGGAAACAGGAAAGAAGGAAAAGGGACAGCATTCTCCTTTCTAGCAGCTACACAATAAAGTGTAGCTTTCAAAATAAATGACTGGTTTTTTCCAATTTTTTTAAGGGGGGAAAAATAATCCTCCTGAGATGCAATCTTGAGCAAAGTACAAGAAGTTCCCAAAGGATGCTGAACATGAGCAAAAACATTTCCAGCATACTTATAATAATGCTGTGTTTACTTTGTCAATTAATGATTCATTACCCAAAACAGCTTGTGCATTACAAACGGCTCTGCACTGCATTTATGGAGGTGCAAACTGTAAATGGCAAAGATGGCTTCACTTTTCTTGCAGCCATTTGTTCATCTGAATACCAGAAAACAGGGCTGCAGAGAGAGTGGAGGGTGTCATATGTTCATTTCACAGAATTCACAGAATCACAGAATCACTGGGTTGGAAGAGACCTTCAAGATCATCGAGTCCAACCCAGCCCCAACACCTCAACTAAACCCTGGCACCCAGTGCCACATCCAGGCTTTGGTTAAACACACCCAGGGATGGTGACTCCAGCACCTCCCTGGGCAGAACATTCCAGAACTTTATCACTCTTTCTGTGAAAAACTTTTTCCTAATGTCCAACCTAAATCTCCCTTGGTGCAGTTTGAGGCTGTGTGCTCTGGTTGTGTCAGTGCTGCCTGGAGACAGAGCCCAGCCCCAGCTGAGCACAGGCACCTTTCAGGGGTCCAGTCTTGCAGTGCCTTTGCTCTTTGATGAGGACCTCCTATACTCTCCATGGGACAACAGGACCTTCTCCTGGGTCTGAGCAGAGACCTGAGCCATAAATTGCCTCTATTCCCCTTCCAAGACCTGTTGCTCCATTGCCTCCATGGCAATGGAGGACAGAAGGACCCCACAATTGTCTAGGAGCTGAAGGCACAAAGACAACTGGTTTCCAAGAGCCATTATGAGCTCCTCATGCAATTGCTGCAGGACAGGAAGGAGGTCAGACCAAGCATTCCTCTGGAGTAAATCAGTCCAGCTTGTCATGGGCTTTAATGGAATGGGTTGATTTATACCAGTCGGGAATCTGGCCTGCCACAGACAGAGATGGAAAATGTAGCACAGTTAAATTCAGTGGGAGTTGTGCTCCCTTGTCACATGTGTAACAGAGCTGAGGTCCTGCAGCTGTGGGAGGTGCATCTCGGATTTCCCCGCTCTGGTGTTCTTAAAATTATAGCAGAGCTTTTCAATCATGGCACGTTTTTATTTTATTTTATTGCCATCAGGCTGTCTGAGCTTGGTTAAACATGTGGTTGTAACTTTATTAGACTTTTTCTAAAATTAATTTCACCCCGATGGCTTTCACCTCGATAAATTACATCATAAAATGGACATAGGTGAAAGCTGGAATCTTCTAGCATTAGTTTAAAATAAAAAGTTTAATGGTTTTACTTTGCACATAATAGTTACAGAATTTGATCAAAAGCCCATCGTGGAGAAACTGCCTTGCCTTCAAGATGTTGGAATCCAGGGCACAGAGAGTGTTTCTATGCCAGTTTTAGGAGGCTCTGATTCTTAGCAGGACACTGCTTTTAACCTCTGTTCCAGGGAAAAAATTACTAAGGCTTTGGGATGAGTTGGAGCACACAGGTGTGAACTAGGCAGTAGTATATAGCAGTAGTAGTAGTAGTAGGGGTTTATCACAGGGTGAAGTATTTAGAGTTTTAGGATTTTAATATGAGAATGAATGAGAGACAAGATGGAGGATTTTGGGTGTTGTCTCCTCTCCTTCTTGTTCTTCTTCCACTCCATTTTCTGTAGTACTGGTGGCACAAAGTCATTGGTTAGAGAAAGTAGTAACATAGGTGTTACGTGAGTAGATTAGTAGAAGTTATTGGTCGTAAAGTAAAAACAAGATACGTGTTAGAAAGTAATTGGACTGATTAGCTTTAAAAAGACCTTGGTTTTGGGTATTGAGGCCATTTTGAACCATTTTGTACCTTGTCTCTCATATGCTGAGTCTGGTGTGCAGACAGCATATCGACTTCAATATAAGAAAAGAATAAACAACAATTTGAAGACCAAGAAACAAAGAGTCTTACTCATTTTTCATCCCTGACAAAGAACTCACGAGAGGGAACCTCCTCCAAAGGACCCAGAGGGTAGGTTCCCAGCTGTGTGGGGTCCAAACAACAACCGAAAAAAAGAACCCCACACAAAAGGCCATGCTAAGCACACTTTGCCATTGCTGGTGCCAAAAGATCCAAGCTGTTTATTTGCAGTCTCATCTTCAGAACAGTTTGGTACACATTCAAACAGAAGCCCACGGGGGGATTTGCTCAGAAAGCCTCAGGCATCCAGGAGCCCGAGGTGCACACACTCCATGTCCAACATCCAAAGCAGGAGTCGGTGCTTCTGCATGAGCTGAAAAGCTGCCAGTGTTTTTCAAATCAGCAGCTGGACAGGATGAAGGGCAGCAAACATCTTGGATGGGAGAGAAAGTGTGTTGCATGAACATATTATAAGTTTCCCTGTATGCAAACCTGCAGAAAATTCTTCCCATGGGAAAGCATCTTTTACTGTCTTTTACTCTGTACAAGTTTCTATAAACAAATCTCTGAGCTGTGTTTCAAGGACAGAGGTTTCTCTGTCTGTCTCCTGATAGTGGGAGATGGGGGTTTTTCTTCCTTTCAACCTCTGAGGTGAAAAGTTGTTATCTCTGGTTGTGTAAGCTGTTCTGGCATTCCTTGGACAGAGCTGGAAGCTGCAGCTTCGATGCTCCATGCTGGGCAGATAATAGCCCAAATCTCTGAATTATGGAGTCGTGTTAATAAATCATATTTAGCCTTCTGATATTATTGTCAAGAGTCCTTTGTCACCACACAGACCATGACAATAAAAGTGCACTTTGTTCAGCATCACCAGACTGTACCAGTCCCCACCTGGGGTTCATGTAAAGGAGCTCACCTGTGAGTTGTGAGACAGGAGAGCTTTGAATCCCCTTACAGAAACTATTATTGCTTTAAAAATAAACCCACCACTTCCTGGCTGTGCAAAATTTGCATATTTTTTGAATATTAGGGTATCAATACAGAGATATTAATCAGTAGTTTCAGATAGTGTCCGCAAATCATCTTTCCCCCCAGCATTTCTTTTTGTTGTTATCAGTTTTTATGAGCATTGTGTATCTTGTGAATGCCAGCTAACCAGGGTGATATAAATCTTAGAGCTGTGAGAACTAAAAAGATATTTGCAAGCAATTATGCAATAACTGTATTAAAATAAAATAAATTGGGGCCAAAGTCTAGACATTTGCCTTTCAGTTATGTGATTCTTATCTCTGTCATTCAGCTTCTCCATGGAGATGGTCAGTAAAGTCTCCCCACAGAAGAAAAGATAGAAGGTCAGCAGCAGAGTTAGCCAAACAGTACATTTTAAACTGATATTGTATAAGTTTTCATTATTGAGTTCATTAAAAATGTAAAGCCAAATTATGCACTATTTTAATTGATAACCCATCTATATGTTTCACTAGTAACTCTCCTGCATTCCAAGCGGTTGGGATTCAACACCTTTTAGAAAACACCAAAATGAGGGTAGTTTCCAGATAAGCAAATTTGGACTCAGATATGGAAACTGAACAAGGACTCTGCAGGTCAGGATTCAAGACAGATTTCAGAGCTGAGTGGAACAAAGGCCGTACGAGCTGGAGGTCTCCTTTTGAAGAGAGAGTGAGTACACTCTGTGTCTTTGCACACTACTGCTGGCAGCCTTTCATTTCTCCTGCAGAATTTGACTCAGTGACTTGACTCCAGAGCTTTGCATGAATTAAAACATGGTATGAGCAAGTAAAGAGTACCTTCAGATATAGAAAACTGGTCGAGAAATAACCTTATGTAGAACTAAAAGTATGGTGTGACTTCAAAGCATATTCAATTCACAATTTCATTGACAGACCTACAGAAACCTCTGGGATTTGTCACATAGGTGAAATTAGGAGAATTTGGACTCCTGATCAGATTTTACAGCTATTAAGTGATATATTGTGATGTGGTTTGGACTCAGTGGAGGAGCTTCTGTCCTCAGAGCATATAGTGGAGGAAAGGGGAAAAAATACTCAATCTTTTTGGAGAAAACAAGATCAAGATAAAGCAAGCAGGCTGGAGGGGTTGGTAGTGATCATCAGTCTGATGGGATCCAATTGTCAGTTTTTCCTAAATGCTGCTCTGTGCTTCTATGGTGTTTTGATTTATGAAGAAAACTTGTGGAAGCTTCATTTTATGAGAATGGAAACTAGCTCAGTATACAACTGAGCTCTTGTTTATTTAATGTCAGACAATTAGACAGAACGGTGGAGAAGTCCTGTGTTTATATTCTTATTTCCAAAATCCTGTTGCCTTATGGCATATTAGATTACCAGTTCAGATGCTTTCATAAACCTAAAGTGCCTTCATTTAGGCACTTCATCTAGGTGAGTTTCTGTTGCATTCATTGTTGTCATAGAACAGTCACATATTTTGATTTTTTTCCCCCTTTTAACTTGAAGGCATATTTACAAAGTACATTACTTATATTTAAAATATAATTTTTTTTTTAAATATTTGAAAAAAAATTTGAAAACTTTGGGTAAGCATGGATGTGCAGGCACTAGTGATGATTCTTTTCTTCCAAGTATTTACATTTATGGTACTGGAGCTACTTTGTTTAAAGTTACAGCAATTTGCCCTGCCTGAGCTGCAGACAATTCTCTGGCTCTTTCCTTTTTTGAGGGAGAATTGGAAAATAATGCTTAAACACAAATATTTTCATATATAATAAGAAAGAGGGTCATGTGATAGGGGAAAGAGAATTGCTTATAACACCTAACAAAGTTAGCTCAGGGAGTATTCATTATTAGGTGGCCAGTAAATTTATGTGATATTAGAGGCAAAAAAAATCCTTAAGATATGGTAGAAATATTGCCTGTTAATACGTAAAATGAGGCCCTGTGGTTCACATGGGTTCTTATGAATTGGCACGTTCAATAAAAACATATTTTCATTGTTTCCACAAATTTTCTGCTGTTTTGAGAACAGAGGAGGTTTGAATGTGCTCGAACATACCCACTACATGTTTTTACAACCAACTTCACGATTCCCAGCTCAGTTTGCCCCTTACTTTATCAATCCCCCCCACCATGACTTCCTGCTGCAAACAGAGAGTCAAGACCTACAAATAAATCCCTGCTGTCACCTCAGACATATTGTTTTGAGGTTGTTTTCTAGCTTATTTCCATGTTGGCCTCTCACATTCATGTTTCTCTCTCCAACCTCTTAACTTTATTTCTTTTTTGAGCACTTTTTCTTGAGCTGCTTGAGATTGTTGACAGAAAACCACTTACTGAAGGCTCTACCAACACCACTCATAAGAATGCCAGAGTAAGAAAAACAGAGGATAGCATCTTTTGCAACTGAAATATCTGAATCGGCAAAAATGTTGGTTGTCTTTTAGAACCCCATGATTCCATCCTAAATTGCTTCTTCAGCATAGAGTGAAATAACAATAGAAGTTATTTCTGCTTGGGTGAGTCTTTTCTTGCAATTAATTTAGGGGGGAATTCAGGCTATTATCAACTCTTTGAATTTTTTGCTCACCATTAAGACCCCCTTCTTCCAAATTACTCACCTAGAACCACAATTAGTCTCCCACAGGGGTTTTCTTTTCATGTAGTTTTAAAGAAAGCAATTTATGAGATTACCCTGCTAACGTCATGAAAATGTGCTTAATTGCAAGACCTTATTGTGCTTTATTGCAAGAGCTCCAGCCTCTCTCCTCACATAACCCAAAGTGTTGGAGCCAGGGAAGTTCTTTTCAGGGATTTTTACTCAAGGAAGGTTGCATGCAAGCTGTGCTCTGTCTAGGATTTATTTAGGGGGATACAAGCAGAAAAAGCATCCTTTAGCCCAAACACTTTAAGCACTTTCTCACACAATCTCAACATTTTAAGTTTTGAACTATAGTAATTTAATAACTTCTAAGCTTGGCATTTGACAGCTTGCATCAACAGATACTGGGAGATAAGGGATTTGGCACACAATGCATCAAAAATCCTTCCCTTTGAGGAAGGATTCACAGTGTTAGTGCTATGCTTGGATACAAATTTCATTTTAAATTTCATACCTGCTCTCCAGAATTCAGCCTGTTACCATCTGAGGTTCTCTCCCTTTATGAACCTTGTAGAGAACTGCCATTAAACAACCTGAGCTGTCCACTCTGATATTTTCCTTGTGTCAATACTGGACTAAAAAAGAAAAGAAAAAAAAACGTAGCATATTTCAAACCCGCTAGAAAATAACTTTTGACATATGATAGTAAAGCTTAAACTAGTTCCTATCTTATTCCTCTGTGTATTTATAATCCCTCTTGAATTCCAGCACATTTTGTTTTGACATTTTTCTCAATAGTTACCAAGACTAATATGAGTAGTTTCAATCCACTCCAAAACTGTGAAATAAAATAAAATACACCAAAGATTTAAATGATATAAACAGCTATGTAGTGCATACTTAACCATGTCATGGCAGGAGAGCTTGGGGACTCACTTTCAAAATGCAGTTGCCTTCATCTTCACTACCTGTTACACTGCATTTAGTCAAAGTAGTTATGATTCTAGGCCATGAAGCATAAAGAACTGAATGTAGAGGGCATCTTTAAATGCTTTATTTTGATACTTAGACAACATAACAAACAAACTGGGGCTTTTTTTTTTTTTTTTGATGGTCCACCCTCCTGCAAGAGCTCTTCTCTCTTCTAGCAGAACAAGTGCCTTTGTGGCACAACTCCTCTCTTCTCCACATGGCAGCCCGTGTGGGAGATTATTGCCGTGGTCCATGCATTGATAAAGGACTCTTGACAATAATTTCAGAAGGCTAAATATGATTTATTAAAATGACTCCATAATCTGAGGATTTTCGCTGTAATGTGCCCAGGTACAGAGCTCAGATGCTTTTCTCTTCACTGCCCTGTACAAGAATCCTAGAATGCTCACAATATCAGAAAGATAAGTCCTTCAGTTCCTTCTCCCACTCTCAGGAGACAGCAGAGCAATTCAATGTCCTTGAAGAACAAACACAGATATTTTGTTTACAGAAAGCTTATACAGAGTAAAAGGACAGCAAAAGGATGTTCTCCCATGGGAAAATTCATCAGAAGGCTTATACACAGAAAAGCTTATAATATGTTCTAGCAACAGGAGATCCCACCACATTCAGCCTGCTCAGGATTAAGGCTGAAATCAGTCTCACCATGTTTACTCTGGGGACAACCAGCAGCTGCCCAGCTGAAATCAGTCTCACCATGTTTACTCTGGGGACAACCAGCAGCTGCCCAGCTGAAATCAGTCTCACCATGTTTACTCTGGGGACAACCAGCAGCTGCCCAGCTGAAATCAGTCTCACCATGTTTACTCTGGGGACAACCAGCAGCTGCCCAGCTGAAATCAGTCTCACCATGTTTACTCTGGGGACAACCAGCAGCTGCCCTGCTGGTGAAAAGCTGTCTGACACCACTGGTAGTTCTACAAGATGAACCAGCATTTTTTCCCTTCCACGCCCCCCAGCATCTCCCTCCCCCAGACTTCTTCTGTTGCTGTACCTTTCAAAACCTTTCCAGCCAAGCAGAGACTCACTTGCAGTGTACCAAGCCAAGCAGTGCTGCCTCCTGTCCATGATTTACCACGTTCCCTGCCTCTGGAGGGCTGGCACTTCAAATATGGGAGTGGGAAGCAGCTGCCACCCTGAAGTGGCTGTGGGAGGACATCTGCTTTTTGGATCTCCATCTCTCCAGTCAATGAGCACCAGGCCTGCCTTCCACAAACTGCACACACCTTGCAGCATTGCACCACTTGATTGTGCAAACAGTTCTGGGATAAAATCCCTCAGCTGTCAAATCCCTTCAGAGACCTTTTCCTGTGGGAGGACAGAGAGCTGTGCCCAGGTGTCCTGATGGACAGATTTTGAGAGTGTATCCAAGGCAAGACTGAAGGGATGCTTGTGGGCAACCCTGCTTCAATTCATTTTAGCCTTTTGCAAAATTTACCCCTCAATTTAAAGGTCTTCATATTGAAAGTCTTAGGAAAGTTGCTTGGATATTATTTTGGGAGGTTCTTACAACCCTCAGCTTGGCTCCTGTGCAGCTCCATCTGAGGCACCGGGTCCTGCTTAGAGCCCATCTTTGTGGAAGAGATATTGATAAATTTATTTTTAAACAAATTTAAACAGTTTTTTTAGGCTTTTTGTGTTTTAAACAGAATGTTGGGCCAGATGACCTCCATAGGAGTCTTGGCCTTAAATTATTCTATGGTGTTGCAAGAACATATTATAAGTTTCTCTGCATGCAGGCCTGCAGAAAAATCTTCCCATGGGAAAGCATCTTTTACTGTCTTTTACTCTGTACACGTTTTTATAAACAAAATCTCTGAGTTGTGTTTCAGAGACATTTAAATTTCTCTACCTGTCTCCTAGTAATAAGAGATGAGAGTTTTCTTTCTTTCAACCTATGAAGTAAAAAGTTGTTATCTCTAATTATATAAACTATTTTAACATTCCTTAACAAAGCTTGGAGCAAAAACTTCAGATGCTCCAAGCTAAACAAATAATAACCCAAATCCTTTAAATGATAAAGTCATGTTAATAAATAATATTTAACCTTCTAATATTATTGTCAGGAGTCCTTTGTTAATAAACAAACCACAACAATACTATGGTGCATTGATCCCTTCAGGGAAACTTCTGCAGGAATCACTGTGAGAAATAGGGTTTGGGCATGTGACTGCAGATGGTTGTACTTTTCACCAAAGCAGGAATCAGCAATATAACTTTTCCTGCCATCTACATTCTTTTTCTGGAGCTCCAGTCACAGAAGTTAGTATACATATTAATTAAAAGGACACTGTGTGAGGAAAGAATCATTTGTTTATTAAGTCTCCAGTTGATCAATTCTCCAAATAAAAGAATTTCTGAAATGCATTCCTAATTTCCTAAGTTACGCACTTGTCTTTTTGTATTTCATTATTGAATTGATATGTTTAGATTGCTCTTTTTGAGTCCTCTTGCAATTAGACCTGGTTATTGCTTTTTATTTTTTTCCTATTTGTTTGAAGAACTTTGGAACCATTGCAATTTTTATTTGGTCAAATTTCACAGGAATTTACTTATCTCTATCTTGTAATATTAGTGCTGTACAGACTCTGAGAAATTGCAGTCAGATCAAAATTAGTTTAGGAGGCCAATGCTTCTGTCAATATTCTTTTCTTTTTTCCTTTCTACAGAAATGAAGGATAAAATGTCATTTTAATTGTGCAACCCTTTAGGACAGATTGCAAAAGGAAGGGCTCTTCCAAAGAACTTATTATGGTTGTTTCTTATTTCTGTTGCAGTTGTCTGAGGCCCCAGTCAAAGTCTTAGTCATGTTATTCTAGGCATTAGTTTAATACATAGAAGCAGTTCTTCCTCAGCAAACTTATATTTAGGAGGCAAAGCAAATAGATAAAAGAGAAGAAAATATTTTATCCAGTCTTTTACAGACAGATTGAATTTTACTTCACTGCAAAAACACAGCATAAAAAGTATTCCTGAAACAAGACTGATACCTGAAATTAAAATTCTAGTGAATCAGTGGAGCAAAAGTCAAAGTTATCTCAATGTAGCTGCAATCATGGAGATGAGATTAGCAAGTATGAAGTGTGCTGCCTAGAATTCCACTTTGACCAAAATTACTTGACATAAAAACATCATCCTTCTAATCCTCCCTACCATAGTCTGTTGTTAATTCTTTAGTAAAGGGGTTTAGGGTTGCTTATGAGGTTTTTAGTACTAAGTATGGACTCTTGTCTCTTGATTGCTGAATCAGTGAGAAGCAAACTACATGTAACTCACCATTACAAAAAGTTAGATCTTTCTTTGTTAAGGTCTTCCTTACCCTGTGAAAATGTTCTGCCTGGTTTTGTTCTATGATTTAATGAAAATGGCCATACAAAGGGTATTTGTTTGAAAAAATGCAATTAAAAAGATAAATTAATTTCTTATTTGCTTGCCCTCTCCAACTGATTTTAACCACATCTCCATGTGAGATATGTCTAGTTAATTGCCATCTCCAAAGTTAAATATTGATTCTGACACTAGCTGTCCAGATAAGAGAGGTTACCTTCCACTGCAAACACGTGTTCAGAACAAACTTTCTCATGGATCAGGAACAAACCAAATTCATTATTCACATTTCAATTGTGTTATAGGTCTTTATAATTCAGTCTAGCTCTATTCCATCCTTTTATGGTTCCAGTGGGCTGCTCTTCACTGCTATTGCTGACCCACTTTCAATAGTGCATTAAGTTATGTGATTAACATCTGTCACATTTTGTTTGTACTCTCTTCTTCTCCCCAGGGATGGAAGTGTGTGCAGTGAAGTGTCCTGTTAATTTGTTATTTTAAATACGAATGCTGTTGTGTATTTATTAAAGAAGGCAAGGTCAGGGAATGGGCCTTACTTTTGGACCAAAAAACGAGCATGTTTGTGAAGCATTTTCCCCTCAGCCCTGGTTACAAATAACAATATTGTGAGTAAAATTAACACAGAGGCTTCATTTTGTAGGAGCAATATGATGTCACATGGCTTTTTTTACAGCTTCCATCAGTGTTTTGTTTTTCTACATTTGTTCTTACAAAAAGGCATGTCTGCTTACCAGTGAGTTATCTGAGTCCAAAATGCTTTTTGGATCATAGATTATCTTTTACCTTTATTAGCCTCACTGAAGATCTCATATGGACATATATATATATGTGGTACTAAGAGTATTTTAACCTTAGAAAAATTAGTACTGCAGTAAAAAGCAGCTCTTCATCGAGAAGGATGATGGGCACAGTTTTACAGTGCTTTAATTTTTATCTTGTTTTTTTCTCATTTCTGGTTTCTGAAGTGGTTCCTCATGGAATTTGCCTTTGCTTTCCTTGCTCATTTTTTTGCCCAGTTTATTTCTGGTCATCTTGGCCTGTGCAAAAGCTAGAAGCTGTGAGCCATTGGCTTTTAAAAATGTGAAAACTTGTTTTTTGTATTTATTGGGCTTTTTCAGACCGAAGTGTTGGAAACAGCTGGGAGGATAATCAGAAACTTTCTCAGAAATACTAATTAATGAAAAATTTAGTGGTCTGGATTGCTTTTAGCACAAGAGGCTCATGCCTTGTCAGGTTTCTATATCCACAGGATGTTTGCTTTGTTATCCTAAGAGCACTTTCTAAATGGAAAAAGAAAAGTTTGAAAAAGAATGCACAATAACAGAAAATGAGAAGATTATAAATACGAACTCTGTCTCTCCTAAACCAAATGGCTAAACTCTAATTAACCTCATTGGACCCAGGATTTCATCCTGAGGGTTTGTGATAATGTTTTTTGAGCTATAGAATGTAAGTGTGAAGAAACACTGTTATCCATGGTATATAAAAGTGGAGGATGCCAAGAACTACAGTGTATTTAATGAAATTCAAGAAGATTTCTCTGTGTCACTGAGAGTCACTGTCACCAGGCTTGCCACGTGGGCGTGATTTTCTCTCTCAGATTCAACTCTTTGAAGCCAGGACAATTGTGAAATCTGGCATGTCATGTTTCAGTACTCCTGCTTGCATCCCTTCTCCTTCCCTCTTGTCTAATGTAATTCTCCATCTTCTTCTGGTTTTGCCTGGGACAACCCACAAAGTACAGCAGTGTCCATTGGCTTTGACTTGGGTTATCTGACTTTTCAAAGCTGAATGAACAGTTAGCTCAATTTGTGAATGGAAGAGAAAATGAGCAGTTAGCTCAATTTGTGAATGGAACGGAACAAGCCAATTGAACAGTTCCTGCTTCATGGTACATTTTTCACCTAAAATAAGACCTCTAACCCAATGTTGCTATAGCAAGGATAGTTAAGATTACAACAGGGAGAAGACCTGGATACAAGAGAGACTATTTGCTCCACAAAATCGATTTCCTTGTTTAGCAACCTAGGCTGAGAAGCTGCCCTTTGTTGAGCTGCTCTGACAAGATGCCTCTGAGTGACCAGATCCTCAGGCAGAGAGAACTAAGATTAAACCATTCTGTCAGAAGTAAAGCAAGACAGAAGATGGCCTTAAAGTTGGAGAAGAATTTTCAAAACTGAAGAGAACTTTCAGCTCCTGATGTTAAGCTCAAAGGTTGCCAGAACTTCAATTGACTTGAAACTTGAATTAACCTTTCTCTTTCATGTCAAGGACTTAGGAGTCCAGAATGAAAGGTCTATTTTGTGCCATTGGCTCTCTTCAGTCTTTTCTAGGATTCTAGGGATCTTCTGGATCCTCTTAGGCTCTGCAGCAGTAGATGATGACAGAAGTCTTTTACTTGGAAGAATTTAGTACCTGATGCCTGGGCTACCCAAAAATCCTGGGCCTCTGTGTCAGGTAGTTAATCAAGAAGCCAACAGGAACTTTGTGACTACACCTAACAGTGAGCATGAGTTTCTGAAGGCGCCTTTGCTTCCTGTTGAATATTATTATAGGGGTAATTTCTCATGGAGTTAATTATGTCTAATGTCAAATTAGAATTCGCCAGTGTTGATTATAATTGGTTGTGTTTTGCTGCACACAGAAATTCCTAATGCTGCACTGTTTCAATCATAGTTCTGGATTAGCAGTTAAGAAGGATTCTTTGGAGTGGAGAACTGACAACTGTAATTCCGCAATGGAATAATTGAAGTGTGCTAAGCAATTAAGGAGTCTATTTATAGCCAGAACATATTTCTGACTCTTTTTGCCACCCTCCTTTTTTGTTACCTTATGTACAGGGGAAAGAAAGAGCACAGTTGTGTGCCCATAGCTCAACCAGAAAGAATAAATGTGTTGTATAAAGGTAGGATCAGTGGGCAGCACTGCATTAAACATATGTCAGAATGTGGGTTTGGTGGCCGGGTCAGGGCCAGGGACAGATTCTGATTTGTGTGAGTCAAAGAACTTGGCAAATTTCCTGATGAAATGTCTCATCCAAAATGGAGTGTCGTTCCTTTGCTCATCTTCTCCAGGGACAGGGCTCCTCTTGAGCAATGTGGGTCAGCTGCTCCTTTGTGAAAGTTTCATCACTCATCTCAGTCTCCAGAAAGTGACATACTGTTCCTTAAAGATTTTGGCAAAAGCTGAACCTCACTGGAAGAGGGGCCTCCACATTGTTTGCATAGGGGCCAGGGCCAAGCCCACGAATCTGGTTTATGATTCAGGGACTGGAATCTGAATAATCTGGAGGAATTTGTTCTTGGAGTCCTGGTTTCGACCTACTGTAGCTACTTTCATGGTTTTATTTCTTATATGTTGATGAGATATTTGAGCAGTATCAATCAGAATGAATCAGAAAATACACGACCCTGAGTCATGTATTTGAGTCTGGGGTAAAAAACATTGGGTTTTGCTTTGTGTTTTGGCTGCTACCTATCCCTATCTCTGTTGCATGGTGCTAAGAAGACAGGGTCTATTTTTCATGGGAAGGGAGATGATTATAACTAGTACAGAGAGGGAATATGTAAGTGATTGAGCTGAGGTCATGGCTCTTGGCAAACAGGTGAAATAAAAATATGAGTTACTGTAAAGATAATAACTCCTCAGCAGGTGGAAATTGGTTCTTGTGGATTGCACTTTAGTCTGTCATGTCAATTTTATGTCAGAGCAGGATGTATAGCAGGAAAAAGAACTATTATGTCTCTCATGTTCCATTTATTGTGCTTATTTTAGTCATGGTTATGAACTGTACTTAGGGTCTTCTCTTGGACTGCTCTTCCTATCAGAGATAACATCATTTCTTTGCTGTATCATTCCTAGGTCTAAGTATTTTCTTAAAAGTTAAAAATTACTTTTCTTATTGTAGAAGCAAATTCCTGTGCATTTTGCTTCATAGTGCAGTTAAAATTCTTTTAATTTGAAAGACATTTTAAGGATTGAGATGCTAGTGAGACTTGAAAATTGTTCAATGTCAACTCAATTTTACTTTAGTATTAGATTAGCATTAGTTTTCAAACACTTATACCCCTTTTAAGTTTTTAAATCACGCATTAAGCACAGCAAGCATTATAGATTTTGCCAGCAATCTAGACAAGATCTGACAAGATTTACTATTTCCAAAATGACGTGAAAACAGTCCTTCTTAATCCTCTACAATGCAGAAAAAAAAAAAACCAACAAAAAACCACCAAAAACTCTAAGGTATTTCTGTTGTCTAGACATAAACCCAAGTGGTTTTTTTTTTTTTTCTGCACTAAAAGCTTCCACTGTTGCTATTACATTTCCATGTAAATATTGATCAAGGACAGGTCCCTATTGATGATTTCTGTCCCAACAATCTGACTGCTAGAGATGATGGGAAGCAATCTGGTAATTTTTTTTCCTCACTGACCTCTCCCATTTAGACAAACCTTCATGACAAAGGCTGGTTTCTGGGCTTAGATCTTCTTCTACCAGGTCACCTTGTTTTCTAGGTTGTGTAGCCCTTAATGTGCCACCAACTCCTTCATCAGCTGGGTTTCTGGGCTTCTTTGCTGAGTAGCTACAAGCCCAAGGACGGCAAGGTTTGATCCAGAGTAGCCTTTTGCCCTTTTGCAAGCATTTTCTGCTTTGCAGAACAATCAGTTATAAGTGTTGGCTCTCACCTCAGAGGCATGAAACAGAAGAACTGCTGTTTCTGTGCAAGCCCAGCTAGTTTGTAGCCTCAATAAAGAGGAGCCAAAGGCTTGGAAAGCCTTCACCATGCTGCGTGACCTCTCTGGGGAGGCAGCCCTGTGTCCCCAGGGCGCTGTGCCTTGCTCTGTGGAGAGAGCAGAGCAGACCCAGGTGCTCCCACTGTGTCTTTGCATGGCAGCAGCAGTGCTGGTGTCACAGGAGGGCCCTGTCCCTGTGCTGTTGGTCACACTGGTGGTGATAAACAGGCTCCTTCACAGCTGGATGCACACACTCAGCACCCACGTGATGGGGAGGTGTGGATGGGCTCTGGGCTAAGTCATCACCTCCACTGCAGCTCTAAGGTTTCTGGAAAAAAAGCCTTTGTGGGTGATCTGAAGGACAGTTCATGTAGCATGGAGTGGCACATCCTTTGGCCAGGCACAGCCTTTCATTTAGCCAGGATTGTGGGAATCTTAACCACGAGGACATTCATTTTATCATGGAGCTAACAAAACAGGAAATCTCAGACAAAAAACAGCCATAAAGCCAATATATGTGACATTATTCTGTCACTGTGGGCCTGCTGTGCTTAAGAAGAAAACCATAATCTTGCTGAAGGCTCCTTTATTGCCTACACCATTTTTCATTGTCCAGAGTTTTCAATTTCACAAACGAAAATTAGGGAGCGTCGTTCCCTTTTTTGCTGAGATGTGTTTTGTTGCTAAGCATTTAAACTGAAGTGCTTTGAGGCTAAAATCAAGACAAAGCATTCCAGTGTCATCTCTTTGCTAAATCAATTCTCTGATGTTTATGTTTGCAGAGGAAAGGCCCTAATGAAGGAATGAGCCTGAATATGTATTGAGATGACGCACACCAAAGATGAGTACTGCCTTTGAAACCTGGAAGAAGGATCTTCATCTGCCAACATTAGGAGCTTAATGCCATGGTGTAGGACATGAAAAACAAGGATTATACAGATTTAAAGATGCTGACTTCATCTAGATATAAAAAGCTCCATGCAGCTGTACAGGTTGGAGGCAAATGGAGCTTTGAAAAAAAAAACCAACAAAAAAACACCCCAGTGGGTCGTAGTGGACAACAAACTGGGCAGGAATCAGCAGTGTATTCTTGCAAAAAAGGTCAAACACATTGTATTTGGGTTGTACTGGTGAGAGTGGAAGCAGATTGAGGGAAGAGAGCCTTCCCCTCTTTTGCTCTAACCACTACAGCAAAAGCTGGTTTAGAAAAGCCAGCAGTAATTAAAATGCCTCGCTGCCTGTTAGCAGGGAAGATCCTAAGAGAGGGGCTTGCCAGCACACAGAAACATTCCAAAATATTGAGCAACTGCTGTCCAACTCCACATCCATCCATCACAATGAACAGAGGGTCTTGCTGATTACGAGCTATGCATTTTTTGTGGCTTTGGAGCCATTCTCAGCCAGTCATCAAGAGATGGAACTGAAGCACCTTTTTCTGTCTATTGAGGAATGCTGACACCAACTGAACAAAATCTGAATTGATTAAGGGCTTGCCACTTCTAAGGATTTACTTCAAAGTCAAGCCAATAGCTTCAGTCATATTGCTGTGCATGCAGTGATAGGGATGCTTGTAAGCAGTAATGGAGTGTTACACCAAGTGCTTATGATTGCACAAGTTTTTTGTGAGCCAGAAAAAAAGATTGCAAATGCCAGTGTGTGGAGATGACTGCCATTGCGTATTCCAGATTGTGCTCCTCCACCTGCAGCTGAATTCTCAGTGCTGGAATTCCTCCCAAGCCTTTTCAAGCCAACCATGTCATGGAAATGGCTGCCAAGGATTTATCCAGAGCTTGGCATGAGTCCTTGGCTGGGTGGGGAGGAAGACTTTGGCCAACAGAGTAAATGAATAGAGTTGAAATAACTTTTATCCCAAGAATCTGATCTGTCTGCTTATGAAGAAAACCTTTTATTTTGCTGTTCTTACAGGAAATCAACATTTATTTTTGTTTCACTTATGTGATCTGTAGCAAATTCAGATAAAGTGCATCTGAAAACATTTGCCCAGAAGTTGCACGTGGTGCTCTGGGATCAGTGCTGTCATGGTCACAGTTGAATGTGTCACCCACTAATAATCACAGTGTTTCTTTAGGATATGGTCACAAGTCAAATTCACTGGGCTCTCCTTTTGAAAGTATTTCTGAGTGTTACAAATTGGCTTGAACTGATTTTTATTGCCAGCATGAACATTTATTTCAGCTCTTTCACAGCTATTTGCATGTCACAACTACTGAATATGCTGTATTTCATATCAGAACTGCCATCAGCTCTGGTAGGTTAAAGGGTTTTCCCCAAAGCAGCCTGGTTTGAACTGTTCCTACTGCATCATGCCTTTTGCAGGGAAGCAGCTGAATCAAATGGCTCAGTCAGAGATGTTAGAAAGGATTACAATAGGCTTATTCCTCATTTGTTGGCATAGTTACTCTTATCCAACTACTGGAGTGAGCCCAGATGAGTTAACTTGGGACAGGTCGAGCCAAACAACAGTTCTGTCAACCCTTTCTGCCTGAATGTTGTGATACAGACAAAAACAAGCAGTGGAGTCACCTCTATAATTTTACTTCCTTTGTATTTGCGGAATAAAGCAACTCAGAATTGCAAGATTCTGTGAAACTGGACCAAATTAAATTTCTTTGACTCTTATTGATACAGCCTTGCTCAAGCTTCTAGAGTCTTTACCAGAAGGAAGATTTTCAGAGTGTCAAGCAATATGGAGATCACAGCAGGAGTGCACACTGACAGATAACTCTGTTATCTCTTGGTGTAAACACAAAGGGGGATCACAGGACAAGAAACCAATTGTGATGCTCTGTTGATACATGCAGGAAGGTTTTATCTTGATTTAAAAAAAAGGGTTAATGAGCTAATGAATGTTGTCCTGTGCTGAGGCACAGGAGGGCCTCATCCACAGAGGTTTTTGGAGCTGTGTTGGTGATGCTCCAAAGGCCACGTTCACGTGCTGTGGGTGGCCTCAGTCTGTGTCAGGCTCTCAAGGGCCACAGGGGAAGAGACAGAGCACATAACAAGAGTAATGCAAACATTGCCTTAATTCAATTATTATATAGTTCATCACTTGATGCCTTCAGTAGGTTTGCAGAGGGTGGGATCAGCAGAACTCTTAGGTTCAGGCTTCTGCTGGGGCTGGCAGGAAGAAGTGTCACGCTAACGCGCAACACGAGTCACAGAGACACAGCACAGTCACAGCCGAGAGAAGGCAAGGAAGAAGGTTTTATTTTGATTTTCGTATTATATAGAGTTTTAGGAACGACCATCAATTGGAAGGTGAAGTTACATCCTCTCCAATCACACTGGTCCGTGACAAAGTCCATCCAACCTTTCTCCTCCCAGGAGAAAGAATGAAAAACAAGAAGACAGTGGAGGTTAACAGGGAAGGTTTGGGAAACCTCAGATGTCTGTACAGGGCCAGGGACAAGTGACAGGGGACTCTCAGAAGCACCAAAATCATCTTCTTAGAGTGAACTGCTACACCTGTGGGCTCTGGGCTACTTCCTCTGTCGCTCTGATTTTCAGCCTTCTGATGTTTTCATTCTTGTGATGGAGTTTCTCACACTGCCTTTTGTAAACATGCACATGTCAAAAAGACTTGTTTGTCCCTGGCCCTGTACAGACATCTGAGGCTTCCCAAATGTTAACCTCCCCTCCTTGCATGAACCAGCCTTCTCCTTCTGAACTTAGCTTGCTGAATTAGTTTTGACATAGAATATTTGGAGTACAAACAGTCTATAAAATGTTAGTGGATAATGGTCTCTTTTCCCTGGCATAAGATTAACAAACCCAGGCAAAACAGCCAAATGCTGTGCAGCTGTATCTGAGCTGAATAACACAACCTTCAGTGCAGAAATGGAATGAAATTTCCCTTAGAGTTTATTGATGTTTCCCATTATGGCACAGTGCACACGGTTCAATTAATTCAATAAAGTTTTATATAAAGCCAAAAGGAACCTATAATTCTGCAATTAACTGCCAACAATTAATATTACCTCTGCAGAAGGAAAGTCCCCTCAGTTTCATTCTTGATAATTCAGCCCCAGTAATCAGTAATTCATCTTTATTGCCTCAGTGCCACTTGAACAAAAACAGAGAATGCAACAACTTAAAATTATTTCTAATTTAATTATGTGTTTTTAAAAAAGGATATTTTATATTGGTGATTTCTGGGGGAAAAAAAATCCCTCTGTAGCCTTTCAGGAAATGCAGTATACAGTAACAAATCTCTTAGCCCTATTTTTCTTTTCACAAATCTCCATCTATGAAGTGTTTTGAGAATTAATGCGTAATCTTTTCATCTGAATATCATATGCCATAGTGAACATCTGGTTTATGTAGTCTTACCATAACACGCCCACGAGACCTCAGAAAATGTTAGAAGATCCCTGTTGCCTTTGCAAACATGGGGACAAGTTAATAAGATTTTTGCTTCTAATTATAAATTAGTGTTTTTTCTTCTTAAAAGACTGGAGAATTTCTGCCATATGAAACCAATAAAGAAATAATAAAGTCAGAAATTTCAATGAACTCATTTTTTCTTTATAGGAGAAAATGAAATTAGAGTTACAACAACTTTTTACTGGTTTTCAGTTTGATGTGTGTCATGTAAAGTTTCTTATAATGAAAGATATTTCTGTATAAACTTTTTTTGGCCTGCTGTTTGCTATAGTTGTCTTGCTAATAGTCTGTAACCCAATATTATTTCTCCTCTTTGTTTGTTTCCCGGTGAATACTTAAATTGTAAAAAAAATGACACAAAAAATTATAAAACAAAGAAAACGCAAAAATTACACCCAAAATTAAGTCCAGGTGAGTTTTTCATAAAAAAGTTTGTAAGAATGCATGCACATTTTTGCCACTGAGTCACTGGAGGTGATAAGAAGCCTAGGAGCTCAGAGAGATCCCTGTGTGTGCCAAAGCTGCCATCGTGTGATGGAGGACACCAGGGTGTGGTTATGGGGACAGTTGGTGATGGGAAAACAGAGAGGAGAGATCTCTGGAGTCAATGCTGATCTTGGAGTATTGCCATGGTCCATGCATTGACAAAGGACTCTTGACAATAATTTCAGAAGGCTAAATATGATTTATTAAAATGACTCCATAGGCAGAGGATTTCGGGCTATAATGTGCCCAGGTACAGAGCTCAGATGCTTCTTCTTCACTGCCCTGTACAAGAATGCTAGAATTCTAGAATATCAGAAAGATAACAGTCTTTCACCTCCTTCTCCCACTACAAGGAGACAGGCAGAGGAATCTAAAAACGTCCTTGAAGAACAACACAGAGATTTTGTTTACAGAAAACTTATACAGAGTAAAAAGACAGCACAAAGATGCTTTCTCGTGAGAAGATTTTTTCTGCAGGCCTGCATGCAGAGAAACTTATAATATGTTCCAGCAACATTGGAGCATGCAGTTTATTCCATAGGGCACAGTGGGTATAGGGGCCCTGCTGAGAGCTGCCAGCCACAGCTCGGAGCAGGACCCAGAGACAGAGGAAAAAGTAAGAGAGAGAGCAAGAGTAAGTGTAAGAGTATAAGAGTAAGAGTAAAGAGTAAGAGAGTAAAAGTAAGAGTAAGAGAGTAAGAGAGCAAAGTTCCCGTTACAATGCATTAAATCTTCTTCTATACTGAATATTCTAATTTACACTAACCAATGTACTACGATATACAAATCCTATAGCATTTTGTAAATGCTATAGCCTATAAGAATCTTTACATTACCATACTGTGTTATGTTTTAAACCCTAAAAACTACTCTTTGGACCCCTCTTGCCAAGCTGGGAGGGTCTGCTCTGACCCTGGGACTCTTGGTGAGGAGAAGGGCATTGTTTAATCAAAAGGGGATTGCCTTCAGCTGGCCACACCATTGTTCTTCTGTTGTTCAGTAACAGAGGCTCGGCATCTCAGACATGGAAACTTGCTTTCAATTCTATTTCACTTCTATGTTTCATATTCTCAAGGTCTAAACAGTCATATTTATAAGGCTTTCCTATTTCATCCTTCCCAACACCAGGGGGGCCCTACATCTTCACTGAGGCTCCAGAGTGCTGCCCTGGGGTCCTGGTGGTCATTCAGGTCTGCTGATCATCCCGAGCTGGCTGGAGCATGCTGAGCATCTGCTCTCCTCCCCTCCTCCTTCCCCAAGGGTGAAGGTGTTGAGAAGGAGCTGGTATTCATCTGGATTTTATCATAACATAGGCCAAGTCATTAAATGGGCTTTTTGAAGCACTTCCAGAACCAATTATCTAGCTGGTGAAGAAATAAAAATGAGTTACAGATTGACTCGGGTAAGATAAAATGAATTATTTTCATGGTATATGATATATTCCAGTACTGTAATGCTGGAAGTAGCCCTAAGCAATGAGCCCTGGAAGCAGCAGTTTCAGTCAGTCAGTTCACTGCTGTCAGCTCCAAAACAACATCTAAAGGAAACCTCTTGGTCACACTGTCCAGTTTGGGGAGTAGAATCAGAGAGGTTGGGGAAAAAAAAGATCTTGTGCTGAATTTACCACCCCTGCTCCTCATAGTACAGATACTCCTATTATATACTACAAAATTTGTTTAAGCAGAGGCACCTAAATGACTTGATGGACTCTAAAAATTGTCTCATCTCTTTTTTCATCTCATCTCAAGATTATCTAAGTTGTTCTTTAGAGATCTCCAGAGGTGGGAATACCCACACAGAGCTATATGCTACTTCCTGATTTCTCCCAATATTCTTTTTCACTGTCATTCAAACCTATAAATCTGAGCCATGAAAAGAGAAATCCTCTGGGTTTGGGTTGGGTTTTTTTTCTATTAGGTGGAGCAACACCATTTTCTTCAGTATTTTTTCCATATAATATATTTTCTTATGGTTCTATTTGGTGTTCTGTCCCCACCTCCTCACTTGGCCCACTTCTTTCTTGAAGTGTGGTGCTCAGCACTGGACAATGGCTGCTGGACCTAAATAACCTGGGAAGGTTGTCACTGTGCTTTTGCTCTGATTGCACACTTGCTGCACTGCATTCCCTTTTCAAGGCAGTTGACATGCAGCTGGAACAGCCAGGACAGCCTCTGTGTCTTCTCTGCAGAACCCAGCCAGTGCTTCCTCCCTCCTGCTTGCTTTTTTAGCAGGAGAGTCATGTAGAACATGAACACTCTGTGAAATGGTTTGTGTGAAACTGTGAAATCCTGTGAAATATTAGCCTGTCTTCTCAGACCTTCATTTCTCCACTTTGTCATTCTGAATTGCCCCTTCCTCCAGCATAGTGGCAGAAGTTCCCAAAATAACCTGCTCTGGAAATAATTTTTACTCCATCACTCTACATCTGCTTATGGTGATGAAGATGACGATGACCATTTTTTGTAGCTTTGTTAAAAAAATTTGAAACACTTTTTTTGAATTCACTCCTTATTTTCTTGTTAATAATGCAACTGATTATATCCCTGTGTATCCCTAGAAGTCAGGCAGGTGTTCAGCTGAGCCTCTGGGGAGCTGATAATGCAAAGCATTCCATCTTGGCAAGAGGCCTCCTCTGGAAGGCCTTAGCATGTGACCTGTTCTGTGTTTTGGGAGTGGAGAAATTACGAGACACCATCCTGTCATTAGGTTAGGTGCCCGAAACTAGATGTGACATTTCTCCCTCTGTGCCCCAGCTGCCCTCTGGGTGTTATTCATTCCCTCTGGACTCAGCTGCCCAGGAGCCGAGGGTTTCTGGTGTGAGCTACGTGGCTAAATGCTCATTTTAGCCAGGCAACTCTCCAGAGGATCATTCCTCTGGAGGAATCTTTTCCCAGCCCTTTCCCAGCCCCTGATCTCACTTCTGAACAAATTCCTCCCTGGACAAGCTTATTGTATTTTCTCGGGCGTTGAAGGGGCCTAGATGACTCAGATTTAAACTGTTAATTTTAGGTAGGGTTAACATAGGCTTATATTTGGGTTTATTCATATGTAAAGTCATATTTGGGTTTATTCATATGTAAAGTCAGATAATTGTACTTCTTGAGGATGTGGTGGTACTGACTTGTCTGGCTTCTGGAAATGGTCTGTGAAATGGCAGAAGAGCCTCCCAGTAAAGCAAACAACTCACGACTTCTACTATGCAAAAATTTCTGTCCAATTAATGGAACAATATGCTGCGGCTCTCCAGGCTGGAACAAGTTTGGAAAAAGTATATTAGGTGATATTTGTTTCTTTTCCCCTTTGTGGGAATCTTCAAAAAAACGAGGTTCCCTTAGTGCAATTAGCTTTTAAGAAGCTTGGTTTGTTTGCATGGGTTGAACTCTGTCCTGCATTGTTATATGTGAGAAGTTTCTTTCATCTGAAATATACTTTCTAAAAATCCAATCCAATATCCCTTTTTTTTCCCCCAGGAAGATAGTAAAATCAAGCAGGAATGATTTATGGATGGTCGGGGGAAGGAAAATAAAATGGGCCATGAAAAAATGAGACTAGAATCATTCCTGCTATTATGGGTTCAGCATAAAAACTTGTGCCACTGCTGTGATGTTGATACCAAATTGAAAGGAAAGTTGTTTATTGAAAATCTGTGGGGAAAAAAAAGAGAGGTTTGGCTGTCATTTTACCTGGAAAAATGTTGCAACATGTAAAAAGAGCTGTATAAGTTCATAAATAAATGTTTGTCTAAGAATTGTCATAACTCCATCTGATAGGAGTTTCATTTTTCATATTTATTACTTTTTTGGGTAAGGGAAGATAATAAATGTGTTTCTGAAATTTGGAAATAAGCTATGTTTTTCATCAGCTATCTTTATTAAAACGTGCTTTTTGGACATAGTAAAAGGGTGAAGATAAAATCTTGCTCATCTAATATTGAAATGTGCTGAATAAAGCCACCTGAGCAATCTCATCCCTATACCTTATCAGTGTTTTTAGATTTCTTTTGTGGAATTCATCCTACCAGGCAGTTGATCCCAGGAGACAGATCAGAATCTTAAATGGGCAGAGAATTAAAAGAACACTGATCACATGAATATTTAGGAGAATTATGATTGGAGACAGCTTTTAGCTACAAAAACTACATCTGGATTCAAATTTACTAAAAATTTATAGATGTTTCTCAAGGTATCCCTGAATTAACACTTAAAAGGCCAGGTTGTAAAGTTGAAGGTCTTGTAGAGACTGTTTCACTTTCTTTTTTATTAGACTTTGTGTTCAAGGGGATACTAAGATTTCTCCCAATCCATATGGGCAGCCTGTGCCATATGAACAGTGAGTGATCAAAGATCTGAGTAGTCAAATATTCAACTTTTTCTCTCTAACTTGGACAAATTGGCCTCTGAGTAATGCAGAAGCCATTCAAGTCCTAGTTTGGGGGATCTCAAAGATCAGATTTTTCTTTTTTTTGCTGCTCCTCTGGAAGTTTTGAAAATAGTGTATACCCTGTATTTCCAGTCTGTTACATCTCATGAGATAACGTTTGGCTTCTGTGCACTGAATTGAGGGTATTTCATGTGAACAACATAATTGAAGCCTGTGATCCTGTTTTTTTGAATGTTTCTTAGTTCAGCACCTGCACCATTCACTCTCTGTATTTATATTCCTGCTCAGATGTTTCCCCTGCTCACAATTCCTAACCCCTTCAGTTCCTTTCCCTCTTTTCTTTGAGGAAGAAAGTCTGGCAGCTGCGACAGCAAAAGCTTCAGAGACACTGAGAACATCTGGAAACTTGACAGTGAATGTTGAGTCCAGCAGCTCTGTATTGTCTGAGCCCTCTGCTCTGCAGCTGCTGGGTTACCTCTGCCCTTGGAGAGCAGCTCCAAGTGAGTGTCTTCTCAAGAGCATTGGTAGAAGGATCACCATGGAAGCATTTCCTCATCATTTGGGTCACTTTTTCGAGTGCAGCAAAGGGCTGGAAGAGGTTCAGGAAAATGCTGGCACAGGAGAGTTTCTGGTTTGTGTCTGTCCCCAAATGTGGGATGTGTTCATTGATCTCAGCTCTTCTTCATCTTCCCACTCAGCTCTGGGGGTAGTTCTCATGTAGGCACAGCCTCTCACCAGAACAAAGCCCAGTGAAAATCTTCACCCTGAAGTCTGATGCTTTTAGATTGCATCCTTCTGTATCTTGGAATAACTTTTAAAATTATTCTCCATCAGAATCATTGCTTACTGTAAATTTGCCACTGCTCTAGTTTATCTGAGAACTCAGTCTAACTTTGCTGCCTTACAAAAAATAGCAGACTCAGGGGGCTTAAGGCTTTCCTGAACTGCCTCTTTTAGCACATTGTGACTAAGTCCAGCTAAAAGAGAGAAAAATCTCAGGGCAAGGAGGACATTTTGCTGCTTGTCTTCTGCCACACAGCCCTGTCACCAGCTTGGCAGAGTGACTGCCATGCTGGTGACATTATAGACAATGAATGAGGTGACTTCATAGACAAAGAACAGCTGCTAATAACTTGACTAGAAGCACTTGAAGTATTTCGATCCTAGGAAGGTTTTGCCTTTGGGTTGTTTTATTTATCTATCTTCTGACTTTTTGCAGGTCTTTTTACATTATCTTTCCATCAGGTAACATGGTCATTATAGTGTAATAAATCAAAGGTTATCATAGTACTTGATTACTACAATTATCTCAAAAGAGATCCTTTTGTTTGTCACTCTTAAATCACCTCAGAGGAATATTCATAATTCCCTGTCCCTCTGGAATTTCTGTCTTATTGCACCATACACTGAAATATAGGACCTGGAGACACTTGCTACCTCCCCATGTGGTAATTCTTATTCTTTATTCCTTTATTCCTCATTCTTTACTCCTCAGATCTAAATAACTAAAGCCTTTAAAAGTCCCCAGAATGCTCCTTTCAAGACCAACAATCCACAGTAAATAGAAATACTTTTGAAAGCATGTTGTTATGATGCAATTAGATATAACTAGAGGTGTTCTTTTCAATGGCTTCCAGAAATTAAGATGAAAGTAAAGGTACAGGGACTAAAACCTAAGCTTTTTAATGTTGATAATTATAGATAAGTGTAATTATGCTAAACTGTATACCTGATCTGAGAGGTACAGCTGGAATGCAGCAAGTACTGCTAAGTGGAGTGAAAATATGAAGAAAAAATTAAATAAGAGTGTAAAGAAACTCTGAATGTTCACATTACAGTATTAGCATGAATAGCTAAATCACAGGATATTTTAGAGGTAGAGAAAATAACATATTTATTAGCATATTTCATACAAATACCAATAGTCTCATTTACATAAATATGAGCATCTATTGAGTGTAAATAGCAAAATTCCACAAACTGTATTTTATGCAATGAACAGAGCACCCCCTTGCACTAGGAATTCATCTGCACCTTACATCTTAAGCACTGGTAGAGAGTCAGTATATTGTTGTGGGTTTTTCACCTTTTTATTCTGTTTTAGAAGTTTATAAACCGCTTATTGATTTGAACTTTAAAAATACAAAGATTTCCATCAGAACTTCCTAAAATCCATCCTGTTTGAAATGAATTCCTAAAATACCTTCAGCAGGACTCACTCTCTGCTATTTCATTGACTCTGCCCAGCCTGTACTTGTGCTGAGCTGTTCACCACAACCTGTTGGAGGACAACTATCCAGCCAACATCTTATCTCCTGAGGAGCCCATCCATCAAACCCACGTCTCTGCAGTTTGGAGACAAGGATGCCGTGAGGGACAGTGTCAAATGCTTTGCACAAATCCAGGCAGATGACAAGTCCAGGTAGATTTCTCTGCCCTCTGATAAGAAACAGGCTTTCTGCATGCCTTTTTATAAATATCTGGTGTGAGCTTCCCAGCTTACCCACAGGGCTGACAGGTCCAGATGCATCACAGAAGAGATGCAGCTTTTAGATTCTAGGGAAAAAAAAACCATGTCCCTCTTTTACAAACCATCAATCTCCATCTCAGATATGGTCACGTGTAGATGTGGCTGTATCTAGGTTATCATCAGGGCTGAAACAAACTGATTCACTGTGCATCCCTGCCAGCAGTCTAGGAGGGATCACTGAATAATTTGTTCCATGAGTTTATTTTGAGATTTTTTTTTTTTTCTGTTTGCTTTTGGAAATACTCCTTAGCTGTGTCTTATAAACTGTTTTAAATCATACACTTTACCCCTATGTCTAACTAAACCGACTTGCAAGAGCCTCTTCTCTTTACAGTTTCTTGCTTAACTTCTGCCTTAACAATTCAGATGCCTTTTTCTTTTCATTTTTTTTCCCCAGGGCTCACACTAAAACATTCTCCAGCTGAGTTATGCCCCTTAGTCATGGAATTCACACCCCAGCCCCTCCACTGACGCAAACTTGGAGAGCAGCTCTGTGGAGGATAACCTAAGTGCTGCCTCCCGAGCTGAGTGTGCTGTCCTTCCTTGTTATTGTAACATTGATGTGCATATCTTCCTTCCCTCATTTGTTAAACCCCAATGTCATTAGGACGAGCCTGAAGCAGTTTTAAAGGCTGGCTGCCCAGCCTCTTTGACGTCATTGCAGAAAGGTCTCTGCTCCAGACCCTGCATATACTGCCTGTGATATAGTGTATAAAAATCCCTGTCAGTGCTGGCTCTCAGGGAGCTCTGGAAATGATTCAGCTGTCTGGAATGGGCAGATGGCTGCTATCAAAGTTTTATTATCACCATCATTATTATTACAGTGGTTTGTGACACATATTGAACTTTCAGACTAGTGTTAAAGCTGAAGTATTTGAGCAACACTTTCTGAAATTTAAATCCCTCAAATCCTTTCCAATCTGACTCCAAAAAGCAGGAGTAGGTTTAAAGCTAATTAGACAGATTGCTTGGTTCCACTTCCAACTTTCAGAATAATTATCTGAAAATTCTTGTTCTCATGTAAACGCAACTGTTAACTATTTTTAATTGCTTTGATTTATTGCAGAACTTAAATTCAGTACATATTGAACGTTCAGCAGGGTGGAAAGAAAATTTGAGTTAGTTAGGGGTGCATATGGATTGGATTGTCTACCAAGCTTTTACTCTTCGAAAGAGCTTGTAGTCAACCTAGGCTGCTGCCTGCTGAAGGCATCATCTATCTGTAACTGCACATACTGAGGAATTTCTAGGCAGACATCTTCTCCTGTTTGTTTTTCCTTCACCATCAACCTCTTCCCCCACACTTAGAGATGTCTCAGGCAAGGTATGTACAGGGCAAGCTTTCATTTATTAAGGCACAGCTTGTTTCATGGTTATCTACTCTTTGTAGCTTCAACTTGCCCAGTATCTCCAAAACACCCTGGGGTCCCATTCAGGGCCAGAGACTCTGCCCCTAAAACTGCTCTTCTAGCCTAGGCTGGGTCTGATATGCTCCTTCCCAGAGACCAAGGGAAATAAAACCACTTTTCATTCCTCCTCTTTCTAAGTATGGTTCTATTCTCTGTTCCCCCTTCTGTAACAGGGCTCTGTATCCAGATAAGTTTGACAGTAATTGTTGCTTGCTATTCCAGACACTCCCAGAGAACCACTAATTGTTCTTTATCACACCACATTTAGGTGCTGGGGAATCTCCTGAGAGATTTGAAATAACCTAATCAGCAAATGAAAGCAGTTTAGTGAGCTTTATGTCTGCCTTGATTTCAGTTAATTTCCCCAGCAATCTGGAGGGTTTGTCCAGGAAGCTGTGTCTGTATCCCCTGAAGGTTTTCTCAAACTCTACTCTCACCTGATAGCAGGCAAAAAATACATTTTTCTGACATCCTTTGTATACATTCTCTTGTCTTGCCCCACTAATTAACATGACAGATGGTGCAGTGAGGTGGAGTGAGCCATGTGGACTGAATTATACAGTGCTTAGGGTTCAGTGTATGAATTGCTAAGATAGGTGCCCTCTCTTGTACCCCCCACCTGAGACATTCAGCCTGACTTACATCTCTTCCATGACAACTCCTACAGTCTCCAGGCATCAGCTACTTGTTGGATGTGTCCTTGACCTTGTTCCCAGAGGAAAAGGAGGTGGTGGGGTATTGCCGTGGTCCGTGCATTGACAAAGGACTCTTGACAATAATTTTCAGAAGGCTAAATATGATTTATTAACATGACTCCATAATTCTTAGTATTTTGCTATATCTGCTCAGCAGGGAGCATTCCCGAAGCTCCTGCTGCTGCTTTGTCCAAGGAAGGTCTCAATAGTTTACCCAATTAGAGATAACAACCCTTTACCTCATAGAGTAGAAAGTAAACCCCTATCTCCCATTTCTAGGAGACAGGCAGAGGAATCTGAAAATGCCCTTGAATTACAAACCAGAGATTTTGTTTACAGAAAACTCGTACAGAGCAAAAGACAGTAAAAGATGCTTTCCCATGAGAGGAATTTTCCTGCAGGTTTGCACACAGAGAAACTTATAATATGTTCTTGTAACATCAGGGAAAGCTGCAACAAAACCAGTTAATGATGAGATGAAACAGCTCAAGAATTTAATTAAAAGAACAAATGAACTTATGTTTCAAAGCACAGATTTGCTAATGACAGCCAAGCTTGTTCACTCACAGCTAGCTCAGGAAGCTCCTCACCCTTGATTTCTGGGACAAGCAGCTTTTGACACAGGTTCATGGGATCTGCACAGGTGTGGCCAGCTTTCCACACCATCCACCCAGCTGCATGGCCACTTTTCCTCAGGGCCAAGACAACAGACACATTTATCTGGGTGATGAGGAGGGTGATCTGAGGGAGACTTTCACGTGCAAGACATGGTGTTAACTCCTGAGAGTTGCCATCACTGCACTCCTGAATTCCAGCCCTCAGCCAGCAGCCTGATTCTGGATTGCTCCTTCACCTCCAAGGGCTGCTGTGCAGGCTGGAACCAGGTCAGACTGTGCAGGTGAATCCAACAGTTAGTCTGAAGTATGCTCTGATTTAAGTGTGTTCATGAAATAGGTTTGAGTTTGCATATTTTGCTATAGGACTAGAAATTTGAGACAAAAAAAAAAAAAAATAGAGAAATTTGAACAAAAAACAGGCCAAATTGTTTTCCTTTGGAAGTTGGTTTTTTTTTTTTTTGTGGAAATGCTGACAGAGTACTTTTTTCCTATTGCTTTAGAAAACATTGGCACTTGGCCTATTTCATTCTCAGGTTTACCTACATATAGCAATTCCTGTAGCTTGGGAGAACATCTTGGCTGCAGGCAAGAAGAGAAAAGCAGTGGCCTCATGAAATTATTTAATATTGTCTCAGAGCTTGGCTGGTGACCATCTTCAGGAGCCACAACAGGCAGGACACAGGGTCAGTTGTGAGGCTCACCTTGTGTTTTCAGGCCTGTTCATAGAAAGAAAATAATTCCTGTATGAATGATGGAAATGTGTGTGCATCTACATGGGTTTAGTAGTCCAGAACCAGGTGTGTGACAGGTGAGGGAGCAGTTGAAGGAAAGGAAAGGAA
>VXAX01006174.1:169101-190147 GCA_013399835.1 Leptocoma aspasia | reverse complement strand
AGGAAAGGAAAGGAAAGGAAAGGAAAGGAAAGGAAAGGAAAGGAAAGGAAAGGAAAGGAAAGGAAAGGAAAGGAAAGGAAAGGAAAGGAAAGGAAAGGAGGACAACACTGTTTTTCTGTAATATAGGAGATGTTTAAGTTAGGAGTCAGTATTCCACAGATATCTAACTCCATGGATATATAACAAACAGCATGTTTGAAGATGTTAGAAATAGGTCCTTGCGAACTTTTGAAAACCCTGAAAAACAAACAGTTATGGGATTTTAACTTATTTGATTTGCCTTTTTTTTTTTCTGGAACCAGAACTGGCCTGGCATTTGAAAGAAATAGATGAATATGACATCCAGTGTATGGACATTTATTTTCATTTGAGCTCATTTGGCTGCAGTACACTGCAAAGAACATTTTCATCAGTCATTTCTCAGTTAGAATTTAAGAATATAGAAATAAAAAAAAAGGCAAAACCGACTGTGAAACACAATCTCTGCATACAGTTAGATTTTTGGCCATCTTGATTTCCTCGTGCCCTGTACTCCACACACAGCACCGTGGCCAGAACGAGCTGCTGTAGATGTGAGAAGAACATGCAGTCACTCTGATTTAAAGCACATGTCTCAACCACCCTGTCTTTCCTGAGAATTTAGCCAGTGGTAACACATTAAAACTCTTTAGAGCCCATTCAGCACAGGGCTGTGTTACACATGCATGCTGGCTTTTTCATTAAAATTCATGAGTAGTAGTGCCTTAAACTTGCCTACTACAAGGATTTTTTTGTTTGGATAGCCCAGACAGGCTCATAAAAGCCACCGTGCTTTACATTCTAGACCCAACTCCGCAACAAAAAAAGTCTTTAAAAATTGCACATATAAGGAATTCAACCAAATGCCACAATATAAAGAAAACTGTAAAACCCCCACATTGTGCTCTTAAACTGACAACTTAATCATTCCCTGTAAGATTAGTGTCTGTGCCCTGGCTGAATTAAAAAAGATCTTACATTTCGTGGCTAGAATTCCAGTAAAATTGGCCAATGATACGCAAATATTTTCTTCTCCACTGAGGACTTCAAATCAATCATTTCTGGAAAGGGGGCTATTTATTTTTTATTTTTAGGAATGGCAGCATGAATAAATTCTTAAACTAGGCTAGTAGGATATATAGTAGGTTGCCACTAACCCTTTTAGCTAATCCATCTCTTTTTTTATTCTCACTTGAGAAGAGATCTTTTTTCTTCACTTCTCACTAAAGGTTTAACGTTGGATTTTCACCTTTTACAAAAGACTCAACCAAGGGTATAACGTGGCAAATATGGGTAATCCTGCTGATGGGGTAACTACAGGGAATGAGGTTTTGGACCTTGTGGCACAGGCTCTCCTGTGACACGCTCAGAGTGAGTCTGCAGACAGGTTTAGGTATAGAAAATCTTTGAATTTAAAATTATTTGGATTTAGAAATTATGTATACACTGCTTATTGAAACAAAGAAAAGTATTTAATGAGCCTGTCTAATTAATTATTACTAGACTGGATGGTATCAGTTTCCTATCAAAAACGACAAACCTAAAAAGTAGAAGAATCTTTGAGTCATGGGTTATAGAAGAATTTCTAGATTTTTTAATCAAGTTTGAATTAAATTCTCCACCAAAATTACCTTATAAACAAATGTGCAGGACCTTGGTTTATATCTTATGAAGATGAATTCTTCAACTACCTAGAGACTTTTTAGCAAAACTTGCAAACTAGAGAACATAGCAATGATGAGCAATCACTGGTATTTTCATGTGTTTTTAATGTTTATATTTCAATTGAAGGTTTTTTTTACAGTTCCCTACATTTTCACTGCTAAATTTCCCATTTTCTTTTTTTCTCTTGGAAATGGTAATTTGGGAAGGTATACAGAGAAGGTATATATATATATAATATTTATTTATATTATATATAAATAAATATATATTATTTGCTGTTTTAAATTCACTGTATTCAGTTGCAGAGCTTGGGGTGTACCAGCTGCTTGGGTACTTACCCAGCATTTCTGGCACACACAGTAGCACCTGTGCCTCTGCAGTTTGCTTTCTGACTTATCACATCATTTGTGATTTTCAGCTAATAATCCCTGGGCTCTGGTAGTACAACACATGTCCCATTCAGCCTCATCCTTGCTGGGATTATGGTAACCTCTGGCAGAGGAGAAAGTGGGAGGCAGGGAGTGATGACTTCTGTAGTTGTCCCAGTGCCAAATGTGATGCAAGGGGTTGAAGTTAGTTTGAGAACATCTGTGAGCTGCACTTGAGGAAATGACAACTCTGCAGGTATCTGGTAAGAAGCACAACTAAAAACACATTGCTCCCCTAGGGAGTCCTAAAGGAGACGTGGTATTAGATTTTTTTTGTCATATGATATTATTTAATTTAATTAAATAGGCTAAAGGAGAAAAGACCTGTCATGGTGTAACCTCAAACAGCAACTAAGCACCACACAGCTGCTTGCTCACTTGTTCCCAGTGGGATAGGGGAGAAAATTGGAAGGGTAAAAGTGAGAAAACTCATGGATTTAAGAGTTAGAGCAAACGCTGAGCACACAGGCAAAGCAAAACAAGGAATTCTTTCCCCACATCCCAAGGGCAGGCAGGTGTCCAGCAATCTCCAGGAGAGCAGGGCTCCATCACGTGTGATGGTTACTTGGGGAGACAAAAGCCATCCCTGTGAACATCTTCTCTTCCTTCTTCCCCAGCTTCACATGCTGAGCACGATCCTCATGGTCTGGGACATCCCTTTGGTCAGCTGGGGTCACCTGTCCTGGCTGTGTCCCCTGCCAACTCCCTGTGCACCCCAGCCCCCCACTGGTGGGGCGGGTGAGGGGCAGAAAAGGCTCTGTGTGAGCAAGAGCTAAAACACCCCTGTGTTACCAACACTGCTCCCAGCACAATTCCAAAACTAGGGTAAGTGGCCTAAAGAAGATCCCTTATTTTTATAGCTACATGAAACTACAGGTAAGACTTAAGATTTATCCTAGCTGTATGCTTTCCTCCAGAATAGTTTGAGAAAAACCCAGTGGAATCTGTGCAGAGATGTAGCANCACATTGCTCCCCTAGGGAGTCCTAAAGGAGACGTGGTATTAGATTTTTTTTGTCATATGATATTATTTAATTTAATTAAATAGGCTAAAGGAGAAAAGACCTGTCATGGTGTAACCTCAAACAGCAACTAAGCACCACACAGCTGCTTGCTCACTTGTTCCCAGTGGGATAGGGGAGAAAATTGGAAGGGTAAAAGTGAGAAAACTCATGGATTTAAGAGTTAGAGCAAACGCTGAGCACACAGGCAAAGCAAAACAAGGAATTCTTTCCCCACATCCCAAGGGCAGGCAGGTGTCCAGCAATCTCCAGGAGAGCAGGGCTCCATCACGTGTGATGGTTACTTGGGGAGACAAAAGCCATCCCTGTGAACATCTTCTCTTCCTTCTTCCCCAGCTTCACATGCTGAGCACGATCCTCATGGTCTGGGACATCCCTTTGGTCAGCTGGGGTCACCTGTCCTGGCTGTGTCCCCTGCCAACTCCCTGTGCACCCCAGCCCCCCTCTGGTGGGGCGGGTGAGGGGCAGAAAAGGCTCTGTGTGAGCAAGAGCTGAAACACCCCTGTGTTACCAACACTGCTCCCAGCACAATTCCAAAACTAGGGTAAGTGGCCTAAAGAAGATCCCTTATTTTTATAGCTACATGAAACTACAGGTAAGACTTAAGATTTATCCTAGCTGTATGCTTTCCTCCAGAATAGTTTGAGAAAAACCCAGTGGAATCTGTGCAGAGATGTAGCACAAAGATATCTTTTTTCTTTGCCTCTCCTTTCCCCCTTTTCTGATACAGCTGCTGAACCCTACATATAGCTGGGAATTCCACAGGGAAACAGACTGCAGTATGAAGGACTTCATGTCCACAGAAAATATTAGATAAGCCTGCTCCTTGTGTAAATCCACTTCATTCCATGTTCAGAGAGCATGCCAGGTGTCTCTAACTTCCGTCACTCAGAGAAAATGTGGAGCCTTTCCTGTTGCTAGAACATAATATAAGTTTCTCTGTGTGCAAGCCTGCAGATGAATTTTCCCATGGGAGAGCATCTTTTTGCTGTCTTTTACTCTTTCTGTAATCAAAATCTCTGTGTTTTTCTTCAAGGACGTTTTTAGATTTCTCTGCCTGTCTCCTAGGAAATGGGAGAAGGAGGTGAAGGACTGTTATCTCTGACTGTGTAAGCATTCTGGCATTCTTGTACAGGGCAATGAAGAAGAAGCATCTGAGCTCTGTACCTGGGCACATTATAGCCCAAATCCTTCTGAACTATGGAGTCATGTTAATAAATCATATTTAGCCTTCTGAAATTATTGTCAAGAGTCCTTTGTCAATGCATGGACCACGGCAATACTTTCCCTTCTCAGAAGTCTGATATTCTTTCTTCCCCATTCCCACTCTCCACGTTCTCCTATTTCCCACTGCCCTGCCTTATTGCTGCTAGGCCAGGCTTTAAGTGGGAGTAAATCTCTGACCATCCTTCCTCAAACCCTTGGCTGTGCCCTGTAGCCCTGGCAGGCCTGGGGTGGTTTATGGATTTGATTTGTTTACACAACTCCAATGTGAAGATTGCTCTGTGAAAGTTCTCAGAGCATCCTGAGTGAAAACAGGAGTTCAGCTCCTCCTTCAGGGCCCTTTATAATTGATGTACTTTGGAAGAAAAGAGGTAGGATTTTTATTATTGTAGGCTATCTGGGAAAGTCTTACTTTCTCACAGTAAATACCAGAGCACCTTTCATTTTTGACCACTGGGGTGGCTTATTGACAGGACTGTGGTTTCTGGTGTACGTAGGAGATTCAGGCTGAAACTCATAACCTGCCCATTTCACTGTTATTACAGAAATAAATTTAAATAATATATATCTGTTTCAAATAAGTTGCATAGTTAAGCTCTTGCCTTGCTTTACTGCAGCATCTGGGATTCATCAAATTATTATACAGCTGGTTAGATGTAAAGTACATTTGTGTACTCAGTGTCTGTGTTTTCTGTTTCTGTGAACTATTAGTGTTTTAATTTCTCTTTGTTTGAAATAAGCAAATTTTTAATATTTTATGTTTGGATTGTATGGACAGCAGAGTTTGGCAACCTCCATCATCCTAACCAAGTTTATATTATGGAGAGAATTAAGTTACATTTTATAAAGTGAATCTATCATTAATTTGAGTCATTATGGGAAACACCAGGTAGTGTAACTCCTTATAGGTATAAATAGATATGCAAAGACAAATTAACATTATTCCGTTTATCTGTTATTGGAAAGAAATCTTATTTATGCTTCAAAGTATAACGTCACTAGTTTCAATGTTACAGTTCAATTGCAAGTTATTTGGAAGGGGGTTTTTTTGGAGGTTTTTTCCTATTGTATTTTTGGGTTTTGTTTTTGGTGGTTTTGTTGTTTTTGTTTTTTTTTTTTTTTTTAAGTAAAGGAGTTAATTGTAGAGAAGATTTGATCTCAGAAGCTGAACCAGATGGTGATCAGGGCAGCAGGGACTTGTACTGCTCCAACCCGCCTGGCCTCCCTCAGACTTGAAAGCAGAACTTCAGCACTGGTAATGCCAACTTCCATGACCTCAGTATTCAGTGATGTTTTTCTTACAGTCTTGCCATTTTTCAATCCCATAATTTTTAGAAGCCCTGATCATAATTTTGGAGTAGCTGCATTTAGCAAAGTGGATTTTCACCAGGGATAGTGATTATAGAATATTTCTGAGGTCCAAATTGTTTTGACAACAGAGGAAATGTTTCCTTGCTTTCTGTTTCTGATGATGCTTAGGACACTGACAGTCTTTCCTAGAGCAATTCAGGTGTTCTGGTCAGGGGAGAAATGAAAAATCCCCTCACACTGCCTGCAATACCAGGTATTCTGCTGGTCCTTGTATTCATGACACAGTTCTGGTGTACCTCTGCTGGTGGGTGAATTCAGGAGGCTTTCACTCATTTTGAGCTTCATGAAACAATGCCCTGCTGCCTTTGCCTCATTAACCCTGGCGCTAATTGCACTGTTTCAGAGTGGTGTGGTAATGAAGCTTGTGTAGGTTCATGATAAGGGATGTGCTGGCCATCAAGAAGATTGTGGGATTTGGGGGATTCTCAGATGAGAAAGCCAGCTCCTAAAGGCAGCTTGCTGTGGGATCACAGGCCTTTGGTGCTGGGATGTGTTTGTTGACAAATGTGACATAAAGAAATTTAGGAGGAAAAAGAAACCACATTTTCATAAAGTGTTTTAGATCACTTTGTGGTCTAACCACATGCTCAAAAACTTCCTGAGCTGGAAAGAGTCTCCAGATGACCTACAGGCTTTAAAACTTACCAAAACAAAAAGTTCTCTACCACAAAAGCATTCCAATGGCTGTCCTCTGCTAGAAAACAGTTTCTCATCATAAGCTTTAATACTGAAAAATGTACTGATTCCTTGTCGCCTTTTATTCTTCTGCAGAAAATGCAAGGTTGTTATAGTTTAGCATAGCTTTTGGCTTATGGGGTGGCTCTGTATGCACAGCAATAAATTGGGGCATAGAGTAAAACTTTTCGGCAACTTGCCAAATTACCTCGAATGTCAGCCAGGCACAACTGTTTTTCTTGGCATCAATTTCAATAGCATTGAAACAGCACAATGCACATTTCTAGCATCTCTTTTGTAGAAAGAGCAGTTCCAATGGAAAACTTTTATCTACTGTGAATATGGGGAATAATTGACCACCACGAATTTCAATTTAACAATGCAATTAGTCCATGATGTCAGTGGGGCTTTGAGCTAGAGGATTTATGATTGAGGCTGACATGGTAGAGCTTTTTTCTGATCTTTGACACTTAAGCTTTCTTTTACAAGCTTCTGCACTGTTAGAGCAGTGACACTTCCACCATGGAAGACACCACTGTGCATTTCCATGGGATTCTGGGTTTCTTTGAACATCCTGAATTGTACAGGCTATGGCTCTCCTCTGTACCCTGTGTCTGCTGTAAAGGCACCTCATTTAGACTTACCTGGCTTCAAACCAAAAAAATCCCTTGGGACTGTTATCTCTGCACAGCCTGCATCACGTGCTGGAGAAACTCTGCTCTGTTCTCCCTGGAGTTCATTGTTATCAACACTGGAAGTGGCTGGTTTCAGCCCAGTTTGGGAATGTTAACTATTCACACCTTTCATTACAGGGTAAAGTGCTCCTAACCAGCCAAATGTTCACTGGAATGCAAGCTAACCTTTGGAACTTGATCCTTTGCTTCTCCCAGTTCTACCCTGCAGTTCAAAGGGACCCTAAATGGGATGCTTTATGAACTGAGGTCATATTAAAGCAGGACTAAATGATCAAATTTTAATCCTTTTTATCGTGGTATTGTAAAAGCATTCCCTTGTTAGAAATACACTTGGGCTGCTTGTGCAACCATCTCTAAGCTTAAATAGGCACAAATATTCAAGATCTGTGCTCACAGCTGCTATGAGCTGCAACCCTTACCTCTCTCCTGACAAATACACAGTTGCTCTTGTCTCTGAGAAGATAAATATCTTTTATCTGAGAAGATAAATATCACCATCTGAGATGATAAATATCTTTCAATGCAGATCCCTCCAATCACAAGAAGAATGAATGTATTTTTTGCCAGCTGGCCAGTGCTCATTCTGAAAGTCTCTCTCTCTCCTGGGCAATAAACTTTCATTCTGAAAGGTTTACCTTTATGTGTTTTGGAGGTCTTTGTTCAGCTCACTGTGTTTCATATGTGACTTCACATCTACTAAAAATAAAACCTTTTTTTTTCCAAAATTTGGGAGTTAAACTAACAATTTAACAGAGAGAATTCAGCTTTTCTGTGAAGTTCGATATGAATAATTTAAAATAAAAAAACACAATAAGTTTTAAGGTCAAAAGGAACAAACTATTTTTCATTCTTCTTCAATTGTCAGCTTTTAAAATGTAGGTTGCTGCTGGAGGCAGAAATCTGCAGGATTGAGACCAATTATTTGTGGCCATTTTGTATGCTTTAGGAATATTCTGTAGACTTCCAGCATTGACTATAAATATAAATATATGTTAGAACTGAGAATTCTTGTTCTTGGAGTAATTTTTATTTTTGCAGGAGTCAGCCCCTGCTTTTTGTTGTTATAGGGCACTGTCTTTACTTCATTAAAGCTTACACACATGTAGAACTCCCTTCTAGGAGATGGTAAACATCATTATTAGAGAAACACTAGAACTTTTCAGAGTATAAGGCTAAGTAAATTAAAAATTAAGCCAACAAGATTTAATCATTAAACAAGTAAAACTGAATGTTTGAAGAAAAATTAGTGGTAGGACCAACTGTACCTGAACCATGTAGTTCTAACACTTGCAATCCTTCAAGATGCTGTAAGGATTCTTTTAGCATCTCTTTAGAGCCCTACCAGCAAAATTTTGTAGGATGGTTCCTGAACTATCATTTCTTTCCTTTTGGAAGCAACAAATGCTTTCAAAGTATACATATTAATAACTTTTCTATAATATATTTCAATTTTCCTTGAACTTTATATCAGTTCTGACCAGCTGTACTGTTAAGTCAACTAAAAGTTGGACTGCAAGGTCTTAGGAAAGAACATGCCTTCAGTGGAAGCTTAATTTGCTCCCAGCTTTCCTGATTTTCAGATCTGTTGCACATAACACCTCAGTGGTTCTGCTGACGTCTTTGCCTGAACTTTGTGGTGTGTTTTTTATGCACTTTGTTATAGCTGAACACAATAGAGGTTTGGCTGGTTTACAATGAAGTGTACAATCAACTGTTCTCTCCAGCAAGATGAACAATCCTGATTAACTATTTCTTCCTGTGTAAAGATAAATCCTAACTATTTCTTTCTGTGTAAAGATAAATCCCTATAAGCAATTCCTGATTCTTTGTGCTGATTTATATATCAGCCTGAATGAGAAAATTAGAGCAAGAAGTCATGTCCACTTTTCCTTCTTTTTTTAAGTGAAAAACATGGTAAGTGAATTAGAGTTTACTTTTTCAAACTTGATATTTTTACGGTATTATTTCACTCGACAGTTTCTGTGCTATTAGGGAACAAATGGACAAATGTATTGGGAACAACCCAGCTTGCCAGGCTGCTCTTAATAAGAATTTCTGTGCTAATTATCCTCACTCAATGCTACAAGTGCACGTTTTCTACCCAGAAGTCTATAGATCCTTACAGTTTATTGCTTTTGTCTCATCATATAAAATCTATGAAGATGGAAGCTGTATATCTTCCTGCAGTCTCTATTTGGAATATGTGCAAACAAATAAGATCTTTGGAAAATTGCAAGTTCCATTACAAACATTTTACACTGCAAAACTCACTGTTGTTTGATTTTTCTTTTTGATAAAGTGGTGGTTTGGGTTTAGTGCTTATTTCTTTTGTGAACTGTGAGCAGTACATGTGGTTTTGTATTGCCCTGTGTAAATCAAATCAGCACAACAATAATGAAATCCTTGAGCACTGTTCCCTTCTCTCATTGTGACTCCTTTTTTCCTGTGTGCTGAATTTTTACAGTGTAGAATTATAGGATGTGAAATGTGAAGCAAATATGCAGCAAGTTTTGATATCCCTCAAAAGAGAGGCTATGGAATGACTGACACAGAGCTTGCACTCCTTGAGCTAAAAGTCTCAAAAACTTGCCGTGCACTGTTTCTTTTCTCTCTTTCTTATGCCATTGATATTCATACCAAGGACCCTCAAATGAAAAAAAAAAACATCATTTATCTTCTCTTTCATTTTTTTCTGCAGTGGGACCAAATGTGATTGTTTCTCTGAGTTCAAAAAGTATGGATAGCTCTTTTTTATTTTGCCATTGATTTCAAGGCAGGTAAGGCCTTAAACTAGATCCAGCACTGACCTGAGATTTGTGAGCTGTCACACACGCCCTCGAGCAGAACAAGGGTCAAACACACCCCTGTACACTGGCTTAGCACAAACCTTGTGACATAAGTGCCCCATAAATCCTGAGAAGATGAATTTTTATGGGGATGGATTTTACCTAACCCAAGGTACACCTTGTGTTGAGTGTGGGTGTGATCTGTGGAAAGATCTTTGAACTTTAACTGCAGTTAGGTTGAGAACAGTGCAGGTACAGATATTGCAATCCAGTCTTTGTTATCCTGGGATCATAACACTAATTTGTTAAAGAACAAAAGGAATAAATGTGACTTGCTAGAGTGGACACAAGATGTTGACAGTGCAGATTTGCCATTGTTTGTGGGAGGCTGAGGTGAGTCACAACTCCTGTAGGTATGAAAATATACAATAACATGCATAAAAATGTGCCTAGTACGGCAGCAGATAGAGTAATATTAGTTGCCAATTAATTATTATTAATTAATGCATCTGCAGCTTTATAAAGTGTAAGTAATACACAAAACCAGCTCCTATGGAGTTTTTTCCTAAAGGAATAGAAAGCCACCTCTGCTTGGAATGAATTCTGTTTTCCCCATGTCAGCTGTTTTAATCTTAAAGCTCTGGAATTCACGCTGTGTTTATGGTTTACAACTGATCACAATCTCTAAGATTTTATATCCTTTACTATGCAAACTTAATTCTGCTCCTATGTTTCTAGAGAAACTGCTTGTGGAAGCAAGATTTAAAATTTGTTTTGCATTAATATTTAAGCTTGAGATTAAAATTTGCACTAACGAATTGCAGATGCACACTTTTATTTAGGAGCTGGATAAGGCAGGATCACCAAGCTGGCTGGAACAAATAACTAACAAAATAACCAACAGGCAAATATTTCAGAAAATAGACATTACTTGCCTGGATCTTGCAGACAATTTAGAAGATGAAAGTATTGTAATTTACTTATTCTCCTTATTATCTGGGAGTTTGTTGTTGTTTATTTCTTTGTTTGTTTGTGGCTGGATTTTACGTTCAAACTAATTTCAGGTTATAGAGCCACAGACTCAGAAAAGTTAGGAAATAACAAGTAAGGTCACCCAGAGCAGGTTGCCCAGCATGATGCTGTTGTAGTCAGGTTTTCAGTATCTTCAGAATCTGTTCAAATCCCTCTGGACACCAGTACAACCATCTTGTACAGAACTCACTCCTCCATTTCCCAGGTAATCTATAAACTCCCTGCAGGTGTCCTCTGCCCCACTTCCCAGGACATCAAGGAAGGGGTTAAAAGGTAAGGACATGGTATCAGCCCTGAGATACATCACTAGTGACTGGCTTTCAGCTGGACTTTCTGTGGCTGATGACACTTTTCTGGGCTCAGCCATCCAGCCAGTTTTCAATCCACCTCCCTGTTGCGTACCTAACCTGCATTTAAACTGTTTATCCAGGGGTGTGTTATGTGGGAGAGTGTCAAAAGCCTTGCTAAAGTCAAACAGACACCATCCCTTGCTCTCCTGGCTAATCAGGCCACCAGCTTTGGAAATTCATCCTGACTGCTCCTGACAACCTTTATATCCTTCATATGTCTGAAAAAGGATTCCAGGATTATTTGCTTCACCAGATTCAGAGATGCAGGTGAGGCTGAACAACTCTTTAGATCCTCTTCCCTTCTCTTTGTGAAGACAGAGATGACATTTATTTGACATTTATTTCCTCCATTCCTCAGGAAGCTCTTCCAGTTGCCATAACCTTCCAGAGATAATCAGGCAGGGCCATCAGGCAGCTTCCTCAGCTCTCATGGCTGCATCCCACCAGATCCCAAGGACTTGTGTGTGCCCAGTGCATTTAAGTGTTTCCTGACCTCACCCTCCTCAACTGAGGGCAAGCCTTTCTTGCTCCAAAATAAGTCCATTAAAAGCAAGATAGAGCAACATCCTGCCATCAGTATCAAGCCCTTGGATTTTAATCTAATGGGGCATTTTAGTTTTGTTTTTTTTCCCACCAGAGTGATCCTGGATAGTGCTGAGGATCCAAAATCCCACTGGCAGTTTCTTGGCCTCTGAGTTCTCAGTAGCATTTCAAAGGATCAGCCTCTCCAGAATCACTTATGAGTTCTGTGTGTGAACTTGAGGAATGAATCCTGGAGACATGACATACATTTTGTTTGTTATTTTAGGCCACTTTATACTTGACCTGATCTTCAAAGTCAGTGTTCTTGTCTCTTTTAAAAGATAAACAAGTTTGTATCTTTCTTTGGCCAGGACATCACATCTCAAAGGCATGTGTGACAGAGCTGCAGTTTACATTTCATCTGCTCCAGCAGTTGGTTCTGACAGCTGCTAGGAAAGGAGCAGGCTGCTGTTCCCTGCCTCGCGCATTCATGGCTGTGCCTTCATCATTTCTGCAATTCCTTGCTGCAGCAATGTCCTGGGAAAGTTTTTCTCTGACGTGGGTAGGTGATAACACAGTGCTCACACCAATGTGAAAAAATGGTGACGTTCATGTGCCATTAGCTGGGCTTGGAAGTTCTTGTCTTCCCTCCAGGGTTTGTGCTCTCTGCCAAGAACCTTCACACCGAGGGATTCTTTAACTATTCCACACCAGGCCTTTAACAGAAAGAATTAGCAGCAATTTCCATGTGTCTCGGTATATTTATAGTGCAGCTTTTGTGATTTTTGGTGGATTTTTTTTTTTGTTAAGCTTCTCTCATTTTCCAGTCCACAAATTATCCATTCCTCGAGTTTCTCGTTGTTTGGTTCCCAGGACCAAAACGTTAAGATAAAATCTTAGTCAGTAAAGTGAATTTCTGGTGGGAAATGTAAAATTGTAGAGATTCCCCAAATGACAAAAAGTCTGCATATGTTCACATTTCCTTGTGATTTGTTTTTTCAACATAATATTGTATGTAATATACTATTATTTTTAAAAGTGGTGGCATAAAAGTGATCAAAATTGCAAAGTTCAAACTATGTGCTTTTTTTGGGAAGGCCAAATAGCGGTACAAAGACAAAAATCTGTTTCATTTGAAATTTTTGTTCTGTTGAAATTTTATTAGAATTTGCATTTTAATTTTAATAATTTATCCCAGGGAAATGGATAATTTTTTAATCAGCATTCACAGGGGTTTTTCACTATTTTTCTGTATTCTGATAGGCGAGCAAGAAAATTTAGGAAAAATTGTCTGTATTTACAAGGAATTTCATCCTGACTCTGTAGCCCGTCCTTTCCCACTTCTCTCAGCTTTTCAAAGAAATTCAGGGTATGTTACCAGAGGTCTTTTCTCTGGAACACTCTGCTGGGAAGAGCTGGCAATCTAAACAAAAGAGAGAAAGGGTAGAAATGTTAATTTTGCTTTTGGAGTTATGATAAACACGCAGAAGTCACCGATTAACCCTGGGACAGAGCCAGAGCCTGAACCCTGTGACCCAGTCCCTGGGTGCAGCACAATAATATCTTGTTTTGCTAAGGAGCTTTGCCATAGGTGGCAGGCAGTGAGAGGCAGCAAAAACTGAACAATTGGTTTATTTCTTTATGATGGGTGACATCTCTCACCTGTAGCACTGGAATACAGAATCACCACATTGAATAAAGCCATTGTCTCAGACTCAATCTCTTTAACCATTTAGAAACATTTACTCTCATTATTACGTGACATGACACTGTTTTCTTAAACCCCATAAATATTCCTGGTCCTGGTCTAGAAAAGTAGTTAATGAAATGCTGGCCCCTGCTCCAATTTGTAAATAGGTTTATTTCTCTACTACAGCAAAATGCCATTGTAGTATACAAAAGAACTTCCTTCTATTATTTGTAAACTGCAGAAGGCTAAACAATCTATTGCATTATAAACTGCACTCTCACACACAGATATTCACATACACTGCAAAAGAATTCATGCTTTGTCTGGAGGAAAATGAAGTCCCAGAGGTGATTTCTGGACTGTGTGGGAAATAATGCCTCCTGCAGAAAATTGATAGCTGTGATTGTTTAATTGAAATGAGAAATATAGTGTTAAATGTTTTTAACAAAAGCATTCAATTGTTTCATGTTTTTCAGCTGATTCCTACCACTGCCAATTTATAGAAATCATAAATCCTGGACAGAGTTTCAGGTCACTTCACAGGAACTAGTTTGACTAAATTCAATATATTGTTTTGATCACATAATAAAATCGTTCATTGATTATGCATTTAGTTTGAACTTATTGCTGGTCTACATTGAAAAGAATAGATTTTTATACCAAATTTCATAAAACATCATTTGGGAACAGTATTAGCAAATACAAGAAATGTTTATTTCGGTGTGTGACTGGCAGTAAGTGTTGTCTGAGAAACAGATTATTTGCCTTGAGGAGGGCCTTTTCCACCTGTATTTAGATGAAAATGGGTGTTATAGGTGTGACAACCAAAGAGGCAAAAGCCTGTCACTGCAGGGCAGCATTCAGTTCGTGTCCTGGGCTGATGCTGGCAGCTCCTCACATGACCCTGCTGTGCTTGGGCTGGAGGCTGCAAATTGATCAGACACGATTTTAGTTATGAGGTTCCCTACAGGAACTGCCCTGGGCACGCTCAGCCTGATGAATTTTCTCATCTGTTAGGGTGAATTTACAGTATGGATGAGCATTGTGTTCATCTGCGTGGAAAAGGGGCAACTCTGAAACGAAATTCAAGTTTCTACTCATTTTATTGCATTAGAACCCGAGCATGACCTTTTTTTTTTTTCCCTGAAAAGAAGAAAGTGTGACTTCCCAACCTGACTGCAAAAAAAAAAAAAAACAAAACAAACCAACCAACCAAACAAACAAACAAAAAAACCACCAAAACAAAAAAAACACACCCCAAAAAAAACCCAAACCAACACAAAACAACCAAAAAAAAACCCCAGGAAAAAACCCAACCTTCTAACATATCTTTTTCTCTGCTTATCTCAGTCCTTCACACACTTTCAGGGAGGTGTATTAAACCCCACAGTCTTACCTTTACTGTCCTCCCCCCTTCCAGCTGCTCTTGCCTTCTGAGATCTCTGATAACGTTTCTTTGGAGTTTGGGGGGATTATCAGCAGGTGCACAATTTCCTTTTTGCTTTAGCTCCTGTGTCAGTAAAAGGAGCATAAATGCAGCCTGCCTGTTCCACAGCAGCTGTGAGCCAAAGCTCCTGCTTGTAAAGCCCATTGAGCTGGGTGCATGCTAATGTCAGATAAGGCTAGATTAGTGATTGTTATTCCTTTGGCTTAATTGATAATAGGAATAATTGAAAGTGAAGATAAAATTTAACTCCTTGGACTTATGTAGGTTTGAGAGGCTGTGTTGTTTTCACCTACTGGCTCTGTCTGATGAGGTGAATTTTATCCCTCAGGAGAAAATAATTGATCCCAGCAGTAACACTGAAGAAAACTCCTGTGATATGCAGAGGCAAAAAAACCCCTTCTATGCCCTTTAGATCCTGTGTCCCTTTCTCCTCAAGTCTGAATCCACTTTTCCTTTGCATAAAACTGCCATTAAACAGTGAAAAGCTCAAGGCAGTTGTGGTCTTGCAGTCACCATTTAAGGGATGTTGGGAGCCAGAGAGAAGCACTAAATTGCTTGTCTAGTGATAAGCCAAAGCTATCATTCACTGCATGGTTTTGGACCAGACAAGGGGCTTATATTAACTCTGTATTTGCAGAAATTCCTCATAGCATGGCTTTTTAAATGCATTTAAATCCCTTACTGTTAACCAGTGATGCCCAGAGCAGCTTTTATTGTGGGGCTTTGGGGAGAGCTGAGAACTGTAGATGAGTGATGCAGGTACAACCAGGTATTTCCCTGCAAAATATCTATCCATCTATAGCTATTCAACTTCTCCTGTTGAGTTAAACTAATAATTTAAAGATAACCATCAGGCATTTTTCAGCAAACCCCTCACTGAAACAATTGCATGTTTCATAGTTTCCAAAAGCTTCCACAAAAGTCAGCAGATTTATGATTTAAAGAAAAACACCCTATCACATTCAACAGCTTGTAAAAACAAACTTCCTCCCCAGTTAGACATTCCCTGATCACAGTGTAATCTTTTTAAAGGGCAATTACTGGAGAGGAATTTTGCAAATGTTTAGTTGGAGGTTTCTTGTTGTCTCAGTGAAGTGTTCACCCTGAGTGTGTACTTCTGTTTGCTGCTGCACCTGCAGTATTAAATGCAGCTCAGTGCAAGCAGGTTGTGAAAAAAGCTGACCTTTAGCAAAGAGGAAACAATCCTCAGCCCCTGAAACCACAGAGACTTCTGCAGAAATTCATCATCACTTCTCTAGTAACTCACCAGGCTCTCGGGGCTGGGCTGTGCTTTTGAGAACTGGTCCTCACCCCATGGGGTCACAGCTCCTCCCACATGCCACTCTAATTTTTAATATAAAAATAAATTAAATAACATCCACCAATTAAAATATAAACTATAACCAAATCCTAACTCTACTTAAATAAAACATTTACTAATAAACCCAAATATTTTCTACATCAAAATAATATTTAAGTCACTTTAACTTAACAATTTAACTTTATTAATAAAACAACTAAACCTACTTTTAAAATAAACATAAAAAAATTATCCAGACATAATTTTCCAATTCTCTACTAATTAAAAATTTATCAACTATTACAAACTCTAAAATAATAATTCAATATTATAATACTTAATAATTCTATAATAGCACATGGGCTTGGGAAAAGGAACTGTGAGCAGATCTGGAAAAGGGGCAATTCTTTTTTCCCCAGGTAGCAAATCCAGTCTTCCAGGCAGGACTATTGCCATGATACTCAGATTTTCTCTTTGAGACTGAAAGTGACGTGAGGAAAATACAGGACTAGAGCCAGCCTAGTTAGGGTGTAAAGTTAATAGGGTCTTCATTATCTTCTTGCTCTTCCTTATAAAAAAAAAAATTAAAAAAGATGTGATCTTTTACTTGCACAGCTAGTCTCCATTTTCCTAATGCATGTATTTCTCAGTTATGGTCCCAATGTTTCCCTGTCCCGAAGGAACTGAGTCTACTTCAGTCAAAATATGGCAGCAATGTTTGAACTTGCTCATATGGATTGGCTAAAAAACCAGTGAAATCAAAAATGCTTTCAGTTGCTCAGCAAACCATAGCCCACATAATGCTGCATACTATTTAGGAATATCACCACAGGAAAATCAGGAAGCTGGGAGATTTCTCAGAAAACATAACTGGACTCTATTTAACTTATTCTCTGAGGTACCTTTAAAAATTCAGTTATGTAATAAATGTGGTCAGGAATTATTTGTTGAAATGGTTTATGTGTGTGTTGGAAAGTGGCACTTCATCAGAACCACAACTTTTTTTCTTTTTCTGAAATATTATTCCAGTTTCAATAAAACTTTCAACAAGACAGATATTTTAAGTCCAAGGCAGAATTTGGTGGGCCTGGAACTGGGGCTGGTAGCTGGGGATGTCCATCCAGGAAAAGTTGTTAGTCCAGAAAATGTGATAACAGAAACAAATTCATGCACGTGGCCCATAATTAGAATTTAACTGGAAATTAAAAGACAATGTGTAGCAATGGGAAGATGAATGTAATGGAACAGATTTCCAATGGAAATAGCAAAAATACTCATCTGATAAGGCACAGATTCTTATTTAGTTAGTTAATTATTTATTATTTAGTTATTATTATTAGTTATTTAGTTAATAAGGGCTCCATGAACTTCTGTTTGTCAGACATCACGTGTGTGTTTGCCTCTAGCTGCAGACAGGGAAAGGGGGACACTGCCAGACCCATTCCATTCTTGTATTTTAAAAAGTCTTCTGAATTGCTGTCTTCATCTTGCTCCCATGTGGTATCAGGCTTTGAGCTTAAGGTGAGATGGAACAATGAAACTGTTCCCTTCACAAATTTATTTGTAAACTCACGCTTCATACAAGCACTGAATTAGCTGCCCAAAGGGAAGCTAAGTCATGCCACCTAAATTTTGTGCATTTTCATGCAGTTGCATTCATAGTTATAGTGACATCTCTCAATTTAACAAAGATCAGGAGCAGGGAAAATGTGACAAAGAGCTGAAGTGAGAGACAGAAATTATCAGCATAAGAATCCTATAATGCTTAGAATAATGCTCACCAGCAAAAGATTCTTTAGTTTCTCTTTTCTGTTTGTTTATTTCTGGTCTGAAATATCTGCAAAATTTTAAAAATTAATGCATTGTATTTTCACCAGGGGAATCTGTGAAAACCTTGAAAACAATGAAAAGCACAGTGAGGCACTTTCTGTTCCTTTAAAAGAATTAAGAACATGTTATTTATCACAAAATGCTAGAACTTAATAAAAACAACTTGGTGTTCTTAAAAAAAAGAAGAATGATATTTGGAAAAGTTAGGTTACAGTGGGTCACAGTGAACATAATTGTCATCACTAAATCAAAGATGACTCTAAAATTAAATTTCAGGTCCATCAATGTTAGGCTTCTAAGAGAACATCAAATCATTTCAATTTTAAGAGAGTAATAGAAAATGGCAGATTGCTTGTTCTGTATTCTCAAAAAGCAGCAACCTCCTGAGAAATGAGGGACTTGGGCACTAGATAACCTATTCAGATAGTGATTTGTTGAATGGAGTACTTATTTTCAAACTGATGCAGGAAAACATGAAGATTTAATTAATCTAGAATAGTTCCAGGTGCTTCCTGTCTGCTAAGTCATTCACATCCTATCACACTACACAGTTTTAGCACCTAAACTGCTAACAGGGTGTGGTACCTGAGACGTGCCAATAAACATCTATAGAAATGGGTACTGGATAAGGAGAATTAAAGGCATCTTCAACAAAATCAAGCAATTAGTGATGTCCTCTCATTTTTCCTGTCACCTTGGAACACATGGCAATTCCGGCAGGATACAAAGGAGCCCATTCCTTGTGACATGACTGATGGGAGGTCAGCTCCAGTGGGATGTCCTGGCTATAGCAGTTTTAGCTGACAGAAGGAAAAAAAGAGATTTTAACAAGTCTTAATTTGACTTAGTTAAGTCCATAAGATACCTGGTGCCATGATCATGGCCCTGTTGTTAATTCCTCCTGCCTACACCACGCTCTCAGCCAGCCCAAATCCAGCATTAAATCCCAGGCACAATTCCTGCTAAGCCTTGGAAGTTGGAATTTGATGGCATGCTTCCTAAAATTTTGGCCACAATTCCAAAATACCAAGGCTTAGAACTGACTTTACTGTTCCTAACTTTGGCCATCTGAAACTTAGGCCTCCGTCTAAACTGGGTGTCTGTCTATCCTTTCAACTTAATCAAAAGACCAGAGGGAAGGAAAAAACCCTAAAACCTATCAGAGAGCAATTTGCAGGTGTTATTTCAGAGATGTATTTTAGGGATGGTTATTTTAGTTATATATTATATATATATATATATAAAAACCAGTTAATTTCTCCATCTCTCACTATTTTTCACACAAATGGCCTAGGTGAGTTGTAGGGCTCCACATTGGAGAAATGTGCCCCTCCCAAGGATGTTCTACTTGAAATTCCAGAAAAAAACTCCCCTGTAGTGCAGAACAAGCACAGCAAGTGCAGTCTGGATGGGAACCTGGAAAGTCCAGCTCTGGGAAACCTGTGCTGAGATTGAGTTGCTCTGATTGCTGCTGTTTTCCATATATCACCATTTTTTCTGATCACAGCCACAGCAAGCTGTCTTCTCGTGTCTTTTAGGAGAAAAGTAATCACTGTGTTGCAAGAACATATTATAAGTTGCTCTGTATGCAAGCCTGAAGAAAAATCTTCCCATGGGAAAGCATCTTTTTACTGTCTTTTACTCTGTACAAGTTTCTGTAAACAAATCTCTGAGTTGTGTTTCAAGGACATTTGGATTTCTCTGCCTGTCTCCTGATAATAGGAGATGGGGGTTTTTCTTCCTTTCAGCCTATGAGGTGAAAAGTTGTTATCTCTGATTGTGTAAGCTATTCTGGCATTCCTTGGATGGAGCTGGAAGCAGCAGCTTCGGATGCTCCTTGCTGGGCAGATAACAGCCCAAATCCTTTGAATTATGGAGTCATGTTAATAAATCATATTTAGCCTTCTGATATTATTGTCAAGAGTCCTGTGTTAATGAACAGACCACAACAATAATCACTGTGTAAGGAATTACAGCTCTCTGACAGGGCTGTTTCTCTACTGTTCTGAGGATCAAAATGGATATTTTAATGAAACTGAAATTTTCATGCTTTAATGAAAGCAGAGTCTGACCATCATGGGTGCTGTGTCATGTGTCCTGTTACTTGAGCAGTGTGAATTCCTTCTGCCTCATTGCTAACTGTGATGGCCAAGGTTTAAACTGGCAGTTCTGAGAATGCTCAGGTGAAGGTATGGATTCACTAATTACCTGGTTTCCTTCAGAATCTTTAACCTTCCTCAGCTACTTTTTCATTTTAATTGAATGTATGCCTATTTCAATAGCACTTGAAACAGCTATTTTGGTTTGTATTATTTGTACTTTTGAAGGAGATGAGAATAGGGGAAGACAAAGACATTCCTAAAGAGAAAAGGTGACTTACACTGTAATTTACCAGCCACATAATTGACAGTGGTAGCACTCAGCACTGAGAAGAAAAGACATTTAACCATCCATTAATATATGGTACTACTAATCCTACATCAGAACCTGCTGGTTGGGGCTGCAGCTGTTTCTTTTTAGATTTGGTTGGTTGTTTGGTTTTTGTACGTTGCAGAACCCTTCCTGTTGACATGAGCAAGGGGATGTGTTGGAGAGAAATGCCCTGCAAGAGAAGAGCCATCGAGGCACCACATCTGGAGCTCAGAGAGCTGTGCTCAATTTGCACCTCTGACAAGTTGTCTCAACTCAGTGTGAGCAATTTGCTTCTCCTTGGATTGCATCTGCAGTTAGAAAATGAGCCCTCTCCTGAGCAGAAGTGATGAAAGACTGCATGAATCTTTGTGGGGTGCTCAGACGTGGCACACCAAGTACCTGGATAGGGAGCTGACAGGCAGGACTAGGCAGATTACTCATTGCTTTCCTTCAGCTCAGGCTTTTTGGGATTGCTTTGTGACCTGAAATGAGGGAAGGCACCAAGATACATATAGATAACTAATCATAGATATCATTACTATAACTATATTATTAGTATCTATTATATATTATTATATTA
>VXAX01006174.1:152583-168890 GCA_013399835.1 Leptocoma aspasia | reverse complement strand
ATAGATAATTATTAAGTGTGTGACTGTAAAATATACAGTCTTGTCTGTGACAGAGCCATGCTAGAATGACAAAGAGAAGCTTCATTTTTCTGCTCTATTATTTTCTTCACACAGCAGGGTGGTTACATGAAGATTCAAAAAATTTTGTGCAGAGGCAAATGGGAAGAAAACTTTGAATTCTGTCAAGAGTACCTTTCCAGGATGTGAACTTGCCCAAACAAAATTCATAGTGGGATATAATAAAATATGGGTTTCTTCATAAATATACCTGATCCAGCCTTTAGCTGCCTGCTTACAAAGATTTGAATTGAACTTGGACTGGTCCTAGTGTCACTTGCCTTTCAAGGAAATCTACTGAGCACATTTTGTTGACTAAGTGCCCACAGTGTTTCTGTGGTTTTGCCATATGATAGCATAAGGGTTGTTTGATTAAGGACCTTGTAGGTGTTCCCCAGAAAAAAAAGAAAAGTCCTTGGACTCAGGGCAATACATAACTTCTGAAAAGTCACTGTGTTTTTTAAAAGGTAAATGACCCAAAAAAAGGTAAAGGTAAGGGTAAAGAACCCAAAAATGCCTGGACTACCAGTTCTGGAGGTGAATTCTCACAGAAGTCTTGCTACAGCACAGGAAAACTGAAATAGTGTTTTTGTGCTAAATATTAACAGCAGTACCACAGTTACTGCTGCCCTGGGATGTTGACAGTGTGAATCCAAGGTAAGTGATATATGTGTTTCAGCCGTTTGGGCTTTTGACCTTTTCAATATTTGTTTGCCATTTCATTCTCTCACCTATAACCCAGAGATTTATGGCAGAGCAAACTTATTAATCCTAACAACCGTATTTTCATTTGGAAGCTGGGCCGACTGTCAATAAACATCAAAAGGACTCCTTGGCTTTCAGGGAGCACCTGTGGGAAGAGAGGGCTCCTGTGTGACAGGGCACTGCTGGGTGAAACACATTTATTGTGCTGCAGTTATCACTGGAAACCTGGCAGGGCTCCTCACACTCTGGGGAGCTGAAACCTCTTGTCTTGGTTTGAAAAGACAGGATTCTGTTAAGGAAGGCAGGAGCCTCCCCTGAAATGGAAAAGGTAAACCTCCTCCCTCCGAATTACCACAATTTCAAAATAAAAAGTCTCTCAGGCAAAGATATGGGAATAGGAATAACATTCTTTACTAGGAAAAACTAAAAAAAAAAAAAAATACAAATGTAATTAGTACAAATAAAACCACTGACAGAGTCAGAAACCTGACACCCTGAGGAGTCAGGGTGTTGGTGACAGTCCCGTTGGATGGTGGCTGCTCCTCCTGGGGTGGCAGATGAAGTTCTGCTGAAGCAGTGATCCTGTACAAGGGTGGAGTTTTCTCTGAAGGTCCAGTGCTAGTGTAGAGCGTCTTCCTCTGGGAAGATGTTGGTCCTCTGGGAATCCAGTGGAGAAGAAGCTGTTGCATTGGATGAGTTGGATTGACTTGTACAAGAAGAGAAGAAAAAAAGGCAAACAGACCCCAAACTTAAATACCACATTACTCAATGGAAATTTGCTTTCAAGGGTTTTCAGGGTTACCCGTGTGGGAGAATGGCCGTTGTTTATTCCAGCTGGACAAAGTACAAAATGTCTCCTTTTACCCAGATATTGCTGACAAAAATCATCTTTCGTTCATAAAACATGTTATTTTACTATGGGTTATTTTGGTTTTTGTTGGGTGGTTTTTTTTTCATTCTTTGCTTAGAGTTATCCTTTAGAGAAGTAATATTAGTTTCCTGATACCTGTAAAAGAATAGAGTGGTGTCCTGTCTGCTGGAGTTTGTGCCTTGAATCAGGGACAGTGCAGGGGTGGTTATCATCCAATACAGCAGTGGCATGGTGTGAAGCTTTGAGAGTGCTGATGGATGGACAAGGACAATGTCACAGTGACAGGAGAGCTTTTTTGGAAAACTCCTCAACAGCAGTGTACTGGCTTTAGTAAGGCAAACTAAAGGAGTTATTAATTGGAACCATGAGTATCCACGACAAAATAAAAGGAAAAAATGTTTGAAGGAGAGATAGAATCAAATGGGAAGGTTGGGTCTAACACATATTTAATGTGATGCTGACAAGCCTGAGCAAGTTCACTGGAATCTGAAGAATAATCCAAAGCAGCTTTAAGCAAGGTTCTGAAATTGAAAACTATAAAGTGTAACTTATAGACTGATACACAAACTGATGGCGCTTTGAGGGTTTGGCATTAAGCCATCCAAGTCCTGAATTTACAGCAGATGGTGAGGGTGTTGCAACTCTCAGTCTGCTAGAGGTAATATTAAAAAAAATTTAAATGGACTAATACCTTTAAAACAATGTTAAAATGATACTTTTTCTTCCTGACACCCCCAGTAACAGGAGAAACATGACTACAAGTGCTGGTCTTTCCTTCCACCAGGGAGCTTTTCTTGCCTCCACTGGATTGACTCACAAAGTCCCTCTTTATAGCAGGTTATTTGGATTGTATTTTCTGCATACAAAACAACTTCTGTAAAATATGTGTGAATTTGCATTCCTAGTTTCTTATACGCCTGTTGCTGTTCCTAGTGGGCCTGGAATATTTACAGGGTGAAAAGAAGAGGGAACTTGTTTGTAGTTCTATATTCTTTGTGTGATTTGACAGAGAATTAGGGAAGGTTCATTTGGGTGTGGAAGTTGTGCATGGCTGGCCTGAGATAATGTGCTTTATTACACCTACAGGCAGGAGGCAGGGAGAAAAATCCTTGGAGCTCTATATAAGCAAAGTCAGGATTTTGATGGCAGTGTGTGGAAATTCACATTTGCTCTCCACCAGAACTTTCTTTCTCCTATAAGTTTTGGGAAAAAGCCATGCAGGAAGTAATATTTTTTTCCATACCAGTGGATCCCAAAACACCTTATAAAAGCATACGTGTGTAGCAAAGCAAATATGCTTCTGTATGGGCTGCAGCATAAACCACCTAGATAACCATTGCAGAGCAGACTTGCAGACACAAGAATGTTTTCCTCTCCCAGATTTTTTTATCCTTATTAAAACAACCTACACTATCAATGTACCACAGACCTAACCAGAATTGTTGAGGTTTGCCAATTAATTTTGTTAGGATAAGCTAAGTTAAGGAGGTAACATCAGATTTACCAGTCTGGGTTGTACACAGGGATGTCTGGAGCAGTTAAAGCAGTGTAATAGAGAAATGAATCAAGCCCTTTTTCTGCAGAGCTGGTTTTTTAGACACTTTCACTGTTATAAAATTGAATGACACATTTGTGAATTATGAATTACAGAATTAAGATTTGCTGTTCTGTGTAGCTCATACTTTAAGGGCTACCTCTACTGTTAAGTTAGAAAGAATCTCCTTGAAAAAACACATTTCAGTCTGACTAATGTTTCACAGGAAGCAGAGACTGCCATAGGGGGTTTTTATGTGGAACAGAACCTATTAAGCACCTCATGATGTGGAGGCACTTCCAATTACACAAACAGAATTTTCTAGATTTACTGGCAAAGTTACATTTCAATGTTACAACAAGTGGCCACCGGCAGACTTTAAGGCCAAAACAGCACTCAAGTAGTCCCACCCTGGTAATTTTCTAGCCTGGTTTTGGATGCAGTTACTTAGAATTCCAGATCCAGTAAAAAAGGCAGTAACAACTTGCCTGTTCCTTCCTAGTTCAACAGTATTGTCTTTCTGGAAAAGGTCCTCTTGTAACTCAAAGCTATATTAAAGGAAAATGGCCAACATAATCATCTTTTTAATCTGAATCATATCTCCTTTTAGGAATGCACAAAAAACCAGTAAATGCTGGTTCACTTTGGTCTCCATGACTCACACGAGATGGGGCAGAGCTGACCAGCTGCAGTGAACCTACTGCTGGGCTGGGCCAATGGATTGCTCCACACTGGGAGCAGATGTTTCTCTTTTAGACTAATGGAACTCTTGCACACCATATCCCTTCCCAAGAGAAAACACCAGCACAGTTGGAAGCTGGAAGGATTCTTCTCAATAACAGAAGCAAGGTGCCAGCAGCATCAGCTAGAGTTTGTTAATAAAAATCCAAGGACAGAACAGCAATTGCATTTTGGTTTAGCTTGTTCAAGACAGCCCACATAAACCAACACTTTTTCTTCTCTGTGTGGCCCTCTCAGTTGTAGTGTTTCTTTGTCCTGTGGCAATCTGTGTGAGAGAAGAGGAAATTAATCTCTTGCTATTCGCCTCACTGTTGCTCTGTCACTCATAAAATGGGAGAGAAAAATGAATTTGTGTAAATGCTCACTGTTAAAATTCACATCATATGTGATAATTGATACTCTGTCTGTGTCCTGGGTAAAAATAAGGAGAACTTCATCACTTTGAGAGCACAGACTGGGTTTGATTTGAGTCTTATACCTGCAAGTACCTCTTCTAGTGTCAGTCCATTCATATTTGTTTGTGTCACTGTAAAAAGAGAGAAATGCTCATTATATTTCTCCAGAGGAGGAATGACAATGAGCAGAGCTAGGCTTCTGTATTAGACTTTGAATAAGAGTTGTTTCCAATTCCTCAAAACATTCTTTCCTCTGGGGGCCTGTGCATCCGTTTTTGTCTAGTCAATCGTTTTGAGAGCTAGTTTTAAAATGATAATTAATGCTGGGGTCCTTATGCAAATGTGACCTGAAACCTGGAGAGCCAAATTTCATAGAAAGAACATAAAAGACAGGAAATTAGGAAACAGTTTGCATTGCTTCGTTTCTGTTTTCCAGAGCAGTGGCAAAGAATTGAATCTCTTCTCCTGGAGGAAATGTTTCAAATTTCTGCTAGGTCTGGAAAAAAATGTCTATACCTCTCTGGGTTTGGGGGTTTTTTTACATTATAAATTACATTTTTATTACTTTTACATAGTTGGGTTCAAACTTTAACTGGTTTCTACAACACACACATTTCTCCCTGGAGAGACACAATGAGGGGATGCGCTAAAGATTTGATCTATTAGCAAGAAGACAAGAGTGAGGAAAATGAAGATGTTAGTGTCAGAATACTCCTTTTCCAAGCATTTAGGGAAGGTAGAGCACCTGAAAAACCTCACCACAAAATGGGAACTGCTGCTGCTTCCAGCAGCCCAAGTGCTGGGCAGCTTGCTGGTCATTTTTCTTGTTATTCATGTTGAGTTTTGGGGCAGAAAACACTTATTAGCCCTCCAAAGCTCCACTACACAACGAGCATTACACTGTGGCCACCAGCACCAGCTGAAAGGTTTTTTTTGCCCTGGTGAAACCTCTGTCACTGATGTAGAGGGAAAGAGTAGGGAAATCAGCAGTTTCCATTATAGTACAATTGAAAGAGAATGGCAAACAACACTGTATCACATTTCACTGGCTGCATAGAAGTGTTGGCTTTTAATAATATCTTCTTAAGATTATTTATATAGTCTATTTGCCATTATCCCTATCAGTTCATGCCCTTTGTGTATTTTAGATAACATTGTTGTGTTTCCTTTGACTTAACATTTGATGTGCTGTGAACTTGCCAATAGTGAGAGCATATTGGGGTTGTCTGATCCCTTCCCCAAGCTGTTTAATAAGGAGCAACTCATTATTAGAGATTGTAAATCCTGCTTTTACACTGGAGGTCTCTGCAGCTACACTTGCAGGGGCTCTTTGCCTGTGCTTCTCCTGTTTAAAATTATATTGGTTGTTTAAATGCTGAGAAATCATTACAAAGTGAAATGAAAAAGCTCAGCACCTTTTTCTGGCTGATTCTGGGAGACTGTGCAGTGAGCAAACCTGAATTTCCCTAGAGGCTGATCTTGCTCAGTTCTGGGAGTTAGGCTTGGTTTTCTCTAGAAAACTGGCCACCCACATGGGCTTTAATCAGATCCAAACTCCTTCTGCCACCTGTATGGCTCTCCTGACAATTTTTGAGCAGGATCCATGAAGATCCATTTAATGCACTAACCAGAGCAGCCTCCTGTGTGTCTGTACAATGGAAGAGCTGGGATGAGGCATTAGACAAAACCAACTGAACCAAAAAAACATGTACAGAAAAAACCCTGAAGATATCATTTAATTGCAGCTAAACACTTGCAAAAAACCAGGAATTAATGTTGGCTGGATTGCTAATGACCTGCTCATGCTGATTGCTAATGATGAAAAATGTAAGATGAGAAAGAAAAGATGCTTTCAGACCCTACAAAATCTAAGTAATAGCTGTATCTGCAGAAAGAGGTTCCTGAGTAGATAGTCTAAAAGCAAATACAAAAAAAAAAAAAAAGCATCAAGGACAGAAAATATCTCTTCCCAGAGTACAGGCATCTATGAACCATCACCTCTAAACTCATCTGACTCTCCAGTCCTTTGGGAGTCAAGCCCCTGTAAAGGATTAGTACAACCTCCTAAGATTTGTGAGGATTAAGAAAAGTATTGTGGTTTTGGGCTTTGGAATTTTTTTTCCTCCTTCTGGATCTTAGACTACACATTAATCCGATGGCCAAATCATGACTGTGAAACTCTGGAACTTTTACTTGTGCTGACAGCAAGGCACATGGCACTCTTGTTTTTTGTTTTCAGTTTCTAGTGTTAAAAAATATTCTTCAGTGGAGACTTTAATTTGTATTACAAGACAGCCTCCCTCTCCAGAAGAAAAACAATATTTGATGCAAAAATTCCTCCTCAGAAAGGCTTCCAAAAATGAAACAAAGGAGGAACAGATTATTCTTTCCAGAAGCTGTTAAGAAAGGCTCTGAGCAAGTTCCCTCATAGGGAGTACCCAAGAAGTAATCCTCTCTTTTTAGGAGCACAGAAGGGTGTTCCTGTGTAATAAAAAGCCAAGAACACCTGATTGTCACCTGCACCCAAGCAGCAGCCCCTGCCAGGCACCACAGGCAGGGTAAGTCCTGCTGGATGCACTTACCTGCAGGGCTGCATCAGCTCGGGGTCCCCAGCACAGGAAGGACATGGAGCTGTTGGAGTGAGTCCAGAGGAGGCACCAAGAGGTTTGTACAGGCAAGGAAAGGTGTTTGGTGTTGCCTGGAGGCTGGGGAGGATTGTTATTGCCAACGGCCCGACGCGATGAATCAGGACTCTCTTACTCCATACATCAGAAGGCTTAAATATTATTTTATTAATAATGACTCCAAAGTTCAAAGGCTTGGGCTATATCGTGCCCACCTGCAGAGCTCAGATGCTTTCTTCTTGCTGCCCTGTACAAGAATCTTAGAATGCTGTGACTCTGCCTGTGGCAGACCCTTCTCTCCCTCCCTCCTGTCCATGTGATACCACAAAGTGAGAACTGAAAACCCAGACCAGCTTCCTCCCACAGCCAGGCCAGAGGGACAATGTCCTTGAACAGAACACAGCTCAGAGATTGTTTATAGAAACTCTGTGCTGAGAATGTGCTTCTCCCTGGGAAGAAAAACCTTTGCAGGTTTTTCACCCAGGGACCCACAAAATGTCGGCAACAGATTGGGAACCGACAGAGCTGGTAATTCAAAAAGGAAACAGAGATATGTAATTCTGACTCTTTTTCCTGCCAAGTACCCCTGGGACAAGGGTTACATTTCACCAGGTTACATTTCACCAGCCTGTTCCCACTGACACATTTCTACAACCTGCTTGCAGCCCTTTGCTGGTTCATCTATGTTTTCGCACTAAATCTTGTCCCCATCCTGAAAGCTCATCTCAGTTATTCCTCTGCCTGAACCTCTGCTGCTCCTGTCTCTGCTGTCCCCCCTGTCCTTCCTGTGCTCCATTCCTCTTCTTCTCCTTCAGCTCATTGCTCACCACCTGCTTTTCCCACACCATTTTGCAGTTTCATTTTTATTTCAATTTTTATTTCAACAACTGGCTCCCTTTTCAAGGTTTGTATCAGAAGTTTGTCCTGCTCTTCGTTGCTGGTATATTGATTGCTGAGGTCTTTCTGTAAGGGAAATAGCAATCCTGTTATTTCCCTTACAGAAAGGGAAATGTTTTTCTGACTGTTTTAGAAAGCCCTGATTCTCAGCAGAACACTGCTTTTAACTTCTGTCCCTAGAAAAAATTGCCAAGGCTTTGGGATGAGTTGGAACACACAGGTGTGAACTAGGTAGTAGTATGTAGTAGTAGTAATAGTCTATCACAGGGTGGAGAATTTAGAGTTTTAGGATTTTTAGAATATGAGAGTGAATGGGAGACAAGATGGAGGATTTTGGGTGTTGTCTCATCTCCTTCTTGTTCTTCTTCCACTCCATTTTCTGTAGTGTTAGTGGCACAAAGTCATTGGTTAGAGAGAGTAGAGGCACAGATGATACATGAGTAGATTAGTAGGAGTTATTGGTAGAAAAGTGAAAACAAGACACGTGTTAGAAGGTAATTGGACTGATTAGCTTTAAAAGTCCTTGGGTTTGGGTGTTTGCCCTCCATTTTGCTCCATTTTGCTCCATTTTGTGCCTTGTTTCTCATACGCTCAGCCTGGTGTGCAGACGGCATCCTGAACTTAAGAGAAAAATAAACAACAGCCTGAAGACCAAGAAACAGAGAGTCCTGCTCGTTCTTCATCCCTGGCAAAGAACTCAGGAGGGAACCTCCTCCAAGAGCCCAGGGGGCAGGTTCCCAGCCATGTGGGGACCAACCAAAAAAGCCACACACAAGATGCCTCCGTTTATTTATCTACTAAATTCCAAATTCCCTTCATTCCTCATGAACTCATTTAATTTTCTCCAATAACTACTATTCCCAGTCTTCTCTGTCTTAATCAGAGACTCTTTACAGAACCATTCCTGGTCTGATTAGTTTCTTTATTTGCATTCTAATATCCAAGTGTTGTTTTCCTCTTCAGTCTCCATTCCTTTGTCTCACTTTTCACTCCTCTCTGGTTACAGCAGGTGTAACTCAGCAATCAAATCTGGCTCCAAGGTGCAACACAATGGTTGCCAAAGATCCAGAGCTTTCAGGTGAGGTGAACAAAATTTAGTCCCTCAGCAGCAGTGTGAGCATTCATGTGCTCTCACCTGGAAAATATCTAACAGAGAATGAGTATTTAAGGATCTGATTTGGTAAAATGAAAGAAATCTCTTTTGAGCTCCTGTTACCTGTGAATTTTCAAATGTCTACAACCTGGCCAAATTTGGTGACTTTTCAGAGCATGGATAAAAGACCAGTGCAAAGAGCTGCTCTTCTTTTGTGTCAGGATTGCTGCTCCCATAAGAATGTTCTCTCTTGATGGGGAAGAAGGTAAGTAAGCTGTTCTTAAAAAGAGTAATAAATCTCTTTTTTTTTTCTGCTATAGATTTAGTAATGACTGGGCAGTTTTGGCTGGAATCTTACATCTTCCTTCCCATTTAACTAAAACAAAAAATCAATCTGAAGCAGAAAAGGAGCCTGGAAACTTTCAACCAGAATAGTTGGTTTAGTCATGTTTAAGTAATGGGAAACAGTATTCAGTGAACTTTAATAATATAGGTAGTTCCTATTTTATTTATAACAGGAATTTTAGTGTGGAATATGTGTGCTTCATTAAATACATTAAGTTGAAGTCCTTACTGTTTTCACTATGTGATGAGTATTGTATATTTAAATGTAAAAAAAGTACTGAAACTTACTGGAAACCAGGAGAATATGTGACCTCTCAAGGTGTTTCAGTTTAATAAACCAGTTCTATAGGATGGACTGGATAATAAAATTTGAAGCACTTCATAAAATGATATATATTTAAAAAAATATATATCATAGTAAAAGTCTGGTGGAAAAAAAGAATTTCTGCCTGCTTTCTTGGGTCTGACATGGATTTCCTGAGAATAACCACAATAATTTAGCCTTCTGTTTCCATTTGCCTTATCTTTAAACATTTGTCTATACATAATCCTTTTTCCTCCTCTGTTTCTTATAAATGTTTCTAAAGCCAGGATTGTTCTTTAAATGGGCCTGTAGTAACTTGCATGTTTGATGGTCCTACTTTTTTGTCTTGATTACTGGCAGAATTTAAAATACTGCTGTCAGCTAGTTTTTTCTAAACCTATTCCAATTCCATAGGATGATGTGCCTGGCTTGAATTGTGCTTTAAAACTATCCTAAATAAGCATAATCCCTTGTATGGGAATCACAGAAGTGACCCTATACTGATTTTGGGCTCCTCCACCAGCCTGCCTGGAGCAGTGTGAATTCTGTGCTTGCAGTGCAAGTGGCTGCTATTGGTTTGTTGCAAACAGATGTTTTGTGAATGCCCTGCATCTCTGTGGAACTGACATAATGTTTGTTATGTGAACATTATAACAAACAAAATAATGTTTGTTAACAGCATCCTGTGGCACACCTTCCTGGGATGCTGGGCTGGTTGCTGAACTCATGAGTACACCTGTGTTACTCATCCTGAGGTGCAGGCTCCTGCTCAGTGTGTGCCAGGGTGAAATGGGCTGGATCAAAGGGCTTTGTCCAAGTTTTGTCACACACCTTGTTCAGTACACTTGGGTTCAAATCATTCAGCCCAATGGCTTCGTGTTGTGTGAATATATTATAAGTTTCCCTGCATGCAGGCCTGCAGAAAAATTCTTCCCATGGGAAAGGTCTTTTTACTGTCTTTTTACTCTGTACAAGTTTCTATAAACAAATCTCTGAGTTGTGTTTCAAGGACATTTGGATTTCTCTGCCTGTCTCCTGATACAGGAGATGGGGGTTTTCTTCCTTCCAGCCTGTGAGGTGAAAAGTTGTTATCTCTGATTGTGTAAGCTATTCTGGCATTCCTTGGATGGAGCTGGGAGCAGCAGCTTTGGTGCTCCAGACTGGGCAGATAATAGCCCAATTCTCTGAATTATGGAGTCATGTTAATAAATCATATTTAGCCTTCTGATATTATTGTCAAGAGTCCTTTGTCACTGTAGAGACCACAGCAATAGGTTCAAACAGACACCACAGGAAGCTGGGATCACAGGAAACTTCCTTTTGTCAGGATATGCATGTTGGTGTAACTCAAACAGAAAGTCACTAGTTCGTGTGTATGTAATTAAATGTCTTTGATAACCTTTAACAGTAAATTATCTCGAGTAGTCTGGGATGGTTTAGACTGCAGCAATAATAGGCAGTACAGTATATGACATTCTGCTTTCCTTTTTGACTTGTTAAACCTGACTACTTGGGCCTTTTTTGTCTGTGTGTGCACTTTCCTTATCGATGAAACTTCATCTGGGCATCAAAGAGTCCCTTTAGGAAATCAAAATTGCTGGATTATTTAAATAGCCTTGTTGACTGAGGTTCTTTAATTGGACAGGTGAATTTCCCATGGGCTTGGAGTCCTGTGTAACAAAATCAACCCCGTGCTTCAGTAAAAACAAAGAGGCATCATGTTTATCTGAATGTTTCACCTGGGACAAAACAGGCATTAGAAGGGGCCTTCTCCTTTGTGTGCTAAATGTCTGCTACAGCATTACATCTTCAGCATTACCTTACCAACCCAAACGTTTGGAAGGGAAAAAAGTTAATTCTCTGAGTACAGGTTTGGAAATTCACCTGACCAGGGGCTACGTGGGATCAAAATGTCCTGCCTGGATGTAACCTGGAGATACACAGAAGTCTCCAGAGATTTTACAGCTGATACTGTCACTGGGTAATTGGTCAGGAGGTGTTCCAAGCCACATAAAAAGAAAGCTTGAGAAAACAGCCACGGGGGGAGGGAACTCCTACAGACTTTGATTTGGCACTGAAAGCTTTTGACCACTGTGAGGGTAATCTTGGCATTGCCATGTAAAAATTCTAGACTGGGGCTAGAGTAAAAAACCTGAGGGGTTTGGTTTCTGCCGCTTCAGGAGTAAGCTGTGAGATGTTCACATTAATTTGTACCTGTGGCTGAGGGAAACAGAAGATCCTAATTCTCAAGCAGGTGAACAAACTGAGAATTATTGAAATATTTGCAACTGAGTCTTGTGTCCTTCACTAAATCTAGTCATTGAGAACACATCCTTTGGAGATACCTGAGTTATTGGTTGTGCCAAGCTAACAAAGGTGTTCCCATCCCGAGTGATCTCAGGAAAGCAAAGTCACATGGAGATTTCTGGTCATGCTTCAGTCAGCTGATTCATCAGAAGGAAGAAGAAGTCTTTTGTGGTCTTCTTTTGTGGTCTTCTTTTGTTCTCCTTTCTGTATTTTCTTTAGGTATTTCCTCAGGGAAGCCATGAGGCTGTGTCCTTATATTTGTTGGTTTAATATATGGGTGAATATTTCTGTATATTTTTCCCCCCAGTTACTGACAGTTGAAGCACCTCTTCATTTTGAGGCAGATATCCAGGAGACAAAGTGGTTCCCAGCAAAGTTGTTTCCCTGATGTGTTTTCTTGGCATCTGTTCCACCTTCTGAGGTGAGCTAGCTTTGAGCTTGCTGCGGTTGGATTCGTTTTAGATAAATTTGTTTGTAATATGTGATGGGAACTAAAGGAAAATCTGGAATCTGAAGCCACATTAGGTGAATTCTCATGCAGGCAAAAAAATAGCCCCAGCCTAGAAAACCTTGCAAGCTTTAGTGCAGGACTAAAGGTAGAAGAATGTGACAAGGACATGGCAAAATGAGAATCCCTCATAGTATGACACCTGCTTCAGCTTATGTCCAGTGCCAGACTTGAGATCTCTGAGCATGGCTTGTGTGACATCCAGATGCCACAGATTGTCCAGTAACAGAGGTGAGTGAGTTGGGCAAGTGAGCCATCGTGGGGCAGCTACCAGTGAAACAAAAATAGCAGCTGCAGCTTTACTTTGTGTTACTTCACAGCTTCAAAATTACTTTGAAAATAAAATGCTACTTGGTTTTGGCTGAAATCAAAATCATCCATAGTTAGCGTGAATATTCTAAAACATGCAAAGGTATAAATAACAGCTATATGTTTCAGCAGAAATCCCTTCCAGGTGCCATAGGTTTAATCTGTATCAGGAGGAAGGGGGACCATGGAGAGCTGTTATCTTACAGTTCTCTTCTGTTAAGTGATTTCTATTAAGTTTCCTCTTCTTTCCCCATAGCTTTGAGATTTAATTCCAGCCCTGCCCACACCAGCCAAGTAAGACTATAACTTTGGGTAAACATTAGATAAAAAACCACTTCTTTTTATCTAGAGAAACTTTTTGTATGCTATATCTCTAAGAAATTTTCCTTCTGAGTGAGGGAATTTGGTTTTAGCTAAACTGGCTATGGGCTTTGTTGATTTTTCTTTTTCCTGAAAAAGAACTTGTGGGTTGTTTGTGGTTTTTCATTTGTTTGTTTCCTGATTCTAAGGCAACGCTTGCATCCTTATTGATCTAGGCCTTAGAGTGCTTGAATTTAGGGAGCCTACAGGACCCTCTATGGACCCAAATTTCTAGTCCATTTCTCATTTAACCAGAACTCCGGGATGGACCAGAGCTTAGCACAGCAAAAAGCAAGAGAAGTTAAGTAATCAGAAGAGAGGTATCTTTGGGTTATAAAATGTCACTCAGGAGTGTACAGAGTTTGTTGGCTTTTCTGTGAGATGTGCTATTTTTTTTTTTTTTTAGTTGAAGTCTTGGATCATTTACTTCACTGTTAAAAAATGTTCTTTTCCAATTAAAAAAATCAGTATATCCCTTTGACCAATACAAATTCTTATTTACTTTCTCAGGCTTCATGTACTGGGAAGAGTCTTTACAATACCTGTTTTTAAAATGACAAATAGGGCCTTATTTTTGGCAGATACCCATCACATTTTAAACTTCTGACAATCATGATGATAAGGAAGTTTACATCTGTGTTAACAATGCTGTTGTTCTTGTGTCCTNAATATATTTTTATATAGATACACACAGAATAAGTTATAGTGCATGAATGAAAGGCTAAGCAAAGGCTGAGGAAGGTCCCTAAACTGTAACACCTTGCAGCTGACATGAGCTCTCAGCATTGGTGCACTCCAAATGGAAATTTTTTTGAAAGCCAAAGTTTCATACTTCTGTTATTGGAAGAACACGGTTATTAGAAGAAAACTAGACTTACAATATTTCTAAAGCTCTTGAAATCACTTAATTAAAGATTGCTGCTGTTTGCAAACTGGATCCAATTTATGGAGCTGTTAGGCCAGTTGTCTTTGTCACATCATTTTCTTCTTGTTCTTACTGACATGAATAAGTAGGTTTAAATTGTGCTGAATTGAAAATAAGTTTTAAATTAAGGAATCCAGGTTGAATAAATAACAATAAACTACAGACAGGCGACCAAAAAAGAGTCAGAGATGATGTGATGAGTCCTTCAGTGTCGAACACATTTGTTTGAATTGTACAGAAATGTCAGTTTCTAAGCAGAACTTCATGTGAAAGTACATTGGGACTTATCAGAATTAGGAGTTTCTCTTTGGGTATTTCTATGTTTTTAATAAGTGCATGTAAATATTGTAAACATTAAGAAGAATCACTGTGCCTTTCTTTGAAAACCACTTTCAGGATATTTGAAAGAAAAGTCTTCTACAAAGTTGTTGCTATGAACATATGATAAGTTTCTCTGTGTGTAAGCCTCTGATCTATTTTCCCATGGGAGAACATCCTTTTGCTGTCTTTTACTCTGTATAAGCTTTCTGTAAACAAATTATCTGTGTCTATTCTTCAAGGACATTTTAGAATTCCTCGGCTCTACTCTTTGAGAGTGGGAGAAGGAGCTGAAGGACTGTAATCTTTCTGATATTGTAANTGTGCTACTGCTATTCCTCAAGCAAATGGATTCCTCCTTTTTCCCTGTTTATTCATCTGAATGCTGAGTGTAAGAAAACTGCATCTTACACTAGTGTCTCTGAAGATTTCTGTTTTTTTCATAAATACATTTATGTATATAAAATGTTTTATATAAAATATATTTTGATATATTTTCTAGAAAAGACAATATCCTAAATATGATATTATAATAAAATTATAAATTATATNGGGACTTATCAGAATTAGGAGTTTCTCTTTGGGTATTTCTATGTTTTTAATAAGTGCATGTAAATATTGTAAACATTAAGAAGAATCACTGTGCCTTTCTTTGAAAACCACTTTCAGGATATTTGAAAGAAAAGTCTTCTACAAAGTTGTTGCTATGAACATATGATAAGTTTCTCTGTGTGTAAGCCTCTGATCTATTTTCCCATGGGAGAACATCCTTTTGCTGTCTTTTACTCTGTATAAGCTTTCTGTAAACAAATTATCTGTGTCTGTTCTTCAAGGACATTTTAGAATTCCTCGGCTCTCCTTGAGAGTGGGAGAAGGAGCTGAAAGACTGTAATCTTTCTGATATTGTGAGCATTCAGACATTGCCTGGACGAAGCAGCAGCAGGAGCATGGAGAATGCTCTCTGCTGAGCAAATATAGAAAAATACTAGAATTATGGAGTCATTTTAATAAATCATATTTAGCCTTCTGATATTATCATCAAGAATCTTTTCTTCAATGCATGGACCATGATAATACAAAGTATTTTCAGCTACATTTGCACAAAGTTGACACTTTTTTGTGTTGCTGTTTTGGCACCTCTGCACTAACACAGCCTCTCCTGCAGCTGAGAGCACCCAGCCACTGCAACTCCTAGGGTGTATTTCTTTTTTTTTTAAATAGAGAAAAGTGAATTTTTTTTTTGAAAGAATAGGGGTTAGAATTCACTTCAGATTGTAATTGTGCAATTAGTTTTCAAATAAGAAGTGAAGAAATTCAGACTGCTGGCAGTCAGATCAGCTGTCATGTTTATCCCTTTTTCTTGAAAGTTCAAGGTTCATCCCTGACTGGACATGAATCTTACAAGCCATCTACTTTTCTAAAGTTATTGGCTTGTAAATATGCTCATGTGAAAAGGTGTGATTAAATGTGGTCCATGCCCTGGGGCAATCAAGAGTACTCCTGGATGAAGGGAAAATCAAACTAATGGTGAACAAGCCCCCAGCAATTTCCTGGTATGTTGCTGAAAAATGGACATGATTTTATTTCCTTTCTGAATATCAGGATAATTGCACGTTTCTGGAAAGTCTGATCCTAATAATGGAGAGTTAAATATGAATTTCAGACCAGAATTTAAAGGAAATCATAGTTCAGTGCAAGGGGCTGCAAGCTTTAATTTGGCATCTTATAGAAAAAGTATGGCTATTCCTATAGAATATAGGAATATATTCCTATACTTTATAGGATATTCCTATATAACTAGAGAAAAATCTAGCTATTCCTAAGATTCATTATTGTGTCCTTCAGGATTAGCATTAGATCAAGGGGCTCTTTCTGAGCTTGGTTTTATTATCTATTATCTATTAATTCTGTTACGAGTAACCAAAAAAGTGTATTATTCCTTCTGGATTTTCAGAATGATCTGCAGTTTAAAATATCAAACACGTAAATATTATTTATTATATTATCAATATAA
>VXAX01006174.1:132708-143015 GCA_013399835.1 Leptocoma aspasia | reverse complement strand
TTTTTTTTTTTAGGGTTGTTTGTGCTTAGAATATACTTCAACTAATATATTAGTTGAGGTATATATATTGTATAGTATACAATAATAGAATATATACATATATGAAGAATATATATTGTATAGTATACAATAGTTAGTGTGTTACTTTTCTTTGGATTTATTTCCATCTACATGCTTAGACCTCTTATTTACACTGTCGGTGCTATTAACCACCAGCAATACAACTAATTGTCTTTATTATGGTAAGACCTTAATGCCATTTATGAATATGATTTTGTTTCACTAAATGCTATACAAACAGGCTAAGGCAATCCATGGCTGAAGACTTCACAGTTTCAGTATCCCACAGAACAATATATTTTATTAAACAAGCAGATAAACATTACATAGGGACAGCAGATTTTTTTAATCTGGTTCATTTGATTTGATTTGGTTTATTTAATTTGTTTAAATATTAAGTAAGTGGTGCTCAGTAAAAAATGGAAGAAGATTATTTGATTAGGAAAACAAACAAGAGGAGAGATGAGAAGGCAAGCACTGGAGAGAATTCAGCAGGGATAAGAGAAAGGGAAATAAGGCAAGCAGGTGCTCTAAGGGCTAAAGTGAAGTGTCAAAAAGAAAGTTAGGAGGAAATACATGGAATGAAAACTGTAGTAAAATTCCTGAACACATCATAACAGATGATATTACCAGTAGGTGTTGAACTGGTCCCTCCAGGGATTTTCTATTAAATGTGAGGCCAGCGTAAAATCCAGAAGGAACTTAAGTTCACTCCTCTTGTCCTCATGGCAACTGAGGTCCTTGGCACCTGCAATTTCCCCTGGCAAGGGAAAGCAAGGGAAGCTGTGCTCTCCTGTTAGAGAACAGATCTGTTCTCTGTCACATCTCACACCTCAGTGGTTGCTTTCCATGCCTCTTTAATCAAAACAATGGCCATAACACCGAAAACTAGATGTGTCCTTTGACATTGATAGTGGCTCAATTATAGCTAGTCAGGGGCTATAAGAATATTTGGAAAAATTAGTTGTTTCACTGTACTGCTTTTAGAGAGGAAATCTCAGTCTGGAGTCTGCTCTTTCACATTGTTTTTTAATGAAGTTGAGCCCATGTCCTCTGCCAGCCTTCCAGATTCCGTGGGGAACTTCCATGCTGGTATTCACATAAATTGATACATAATTTAGGTTTTATGCTAGATACTCACCTTGAGGCATTTCTTCACTGATCCCAATGAGAACAGAAGTTATGTTGTGCTGTAGTCGCTGCACCATCATTATTCTTTCAGAGCAAAAGCCTAAAGCAAAAACAGTTAAATACATTTCCTGTCATAAACCTGAAACCTGCAGCCAGTACCTTAATGCAAGAACAAGCCATTAAAAACTGCCCACAAACATGAAAGAACTGTTTTAATTTGTGGCCAAAACCAGTTGATCAGGTTAAGATGGCTGACTGGTTTTCCTGATGTTTGTGCTGCAAACATTTTCTGGTCTGTGATTTGCTGTGTGGGATGTCTTTGTGTCACTGGTTTAAGAGCCTGGCCTGTAGTTATGAGGAATAATTTTGCTGTTCTTATGAACAGAGCCCAAGGAAAGAAGAGCTTGATTTTTTTACTCTGCTGCCTTTAATGTAAAAACTCCAGTGTAGACAATTCCTAGGGGAGAGTTATGGAATCTGCCCTTAGCTCCAGGTGAGGATGTGGAGAATTGTCCTGCCTCACAGAGAGAGGACTGGGCAGGACAGAGAGGACTGGGCAGGACAGAGAGGACTGGACAGGACAGAGAGGACTGGGCAGGACAGAGAGGACTGGACAGGACAGAGAGGACTGGGCAGGACAGAGGGGACTGGGCAGGACAGAGGGGACTGGGCAGGACAGAGGGGACTGGGCAGGACGGAGAGGTGGGCCTGTGTGAGCCCCACAAAGCTCAGCAAGGCCAAGTGTGAGGTCCAGCAGAGGGCTGGAGCAATGCCAAACTCAGACACAGAATGGGGGCAGAATGGATTGAGACAAGCCCTTGGGGAGAAGGATTTGGGGGTGTTAGCTGGTGAGAAACTCAACAGGAGCCAGCAACGTGCACTGGCAGCCCAGAAAGCCAGCCATGTCCTGGGCTGCATCCAAAGCAGCCTGACCAGAAGGTCCAGGGAGGGGATTCTGCTCCTCTGCCCTGCTCTGGTGAGAAGCCACCTGCAGGGCTGCATCCAGCTCTGGGGTCCCAGCACAGGAAGGACATGGAGCTGTTGGAGTGAGCCCAGAGGGTGAGGGATGGAACACCTCTGCTATGAGGAAAGGCTGATGTAATTGAGATTGTTCAGCCTGGAGAATGGAAGACTTTGGGGAAACCCTAAAGGGGGCTTACAAGAGAGATGGAGAGGGACTTTCTATAAGGGCATGTAGTGACAAGACAAGGGGAAATGGCTTCAAACTGACAGAGGTTTAGATTGCATGTGAGGAAAAAATTCTTTACTGTGAGGGTGGTGAGGCTCTGGCACAGGCTGCCCAAAGAAGCTGTGGCTGCCCCAACCCTGGAAGTGTTCCAGGCCAGGTTGGATGGGGCTTGGAGCAACCTGGGATAGTGCAAAGTGTCCCTGCCCATGGCAGGGGGTTGGAATGAGGTGATCTTTAATGTCCTTTCAAACCCAAACCATTGTATGATTCTGTGATTCCATGGTTTCTAATCCACAGACCTGGCATCTTTAGTAATTGTTTAGCTACATCTACAATGCTGTAAAAATGAACTTTTGTTTGCAGAGGGCTCTGAGACAATGAGATGAAAGGTTCTGAATAAATACAAAGTATAATTATTAGCTAGTGTTTAACAAGGTTTTATGATTATCCACTGCCTGTGTAAACAGTATTTACCTTAGAGTTAATACAGGGTGAGATCTGGGCATCCCACATTACCTTTTTGCACTTCCACTGAATCTCATCTAGGATCATTTAAGATCTTTGTCTTCAGCTTGTTGCAGCTCAGGCCAAAACTCTCAAATGAGGCTACTTTGTTGATAAAACATTGTTTACTTAAATCTTGGGAACAGTCAGGAAAGAACTACTTGATTTCAACAGCTGCTTTTACAAGGGTGTCTTGGCAAGAAGCAGTCATTTATTTAGCCATCAACACAGAATTAACAAGTGAAGGTACTCTGAAAAATCTCTTTAGGTTCTCTAAAGAAACACATATTTAAAAGGAAATCTCTAAGTTTGACGTATCCATGTACACTGTAGTACACACTAAAGAAATTTATTTCTGGCTCAAGCCAGCAGTTCTATGGTTTCTGAGGAGTTTGGCAGTAACTGGTATTTACTTCCTCCTTGCTGTTGGTATGTGACCACCCCAGGACAGCCTATATGGCACATCACTGACAGTGGTCAAGTTCTAATTACTTTGCTTGACGATTTTTGTTTGTGGTTCTTTGTGCTCCAGTTATAATTGTGGATGTAATTCATGCACTTCATATTTTAAAGGAGGTAACAGAGTTGCACTTTCAGTGACATGAATATTGTGATCACATGTGCACATTGACCTCTCTGTTTGATCTCACACTGTGAGTTGTTGCTCACTGTATTTATTTAAGATTTGTGTAGTAGTTTTGATGGCAATAAGAACTCAGAATACCTTTCTGCTCCTTGTCAGAATGGATGCTCAGAAATTTCTGCTTAAATGTCTGTAAGTTCATTTGAGCTTCTCTATAAAGTACATAAGCTGTTTTTTACCTCATTACTTAAGGAGGAAAAGAGTTCTGTTTGAAATTAGCTGCACAGTGGTTAGAGAGGAAAAAAAAATTATAAAAATAAAAAGGGTGATTTAAAAGCTTATAGACTCAAAGAGAATTTGCTAGCTTTCAGTATTTCACAGTAGTTACCACGAAGGTCAGCAAGTGTCTTCCTCTTTGTTTGAAACCTGTCCAGTTTCCATTCAGATGCAGCTGCTTCAAATGCCTTTTGTTCATACACAGGTTTGAGCAACTCCAGAACGTTGTAGAGGAGAAGGGAGGGGATGAGAGGAACATCCTGACCAACCTGAAGGCCTTGTCATAGCTTGTCACAAAGCAAAAAGAATATTCCTGTGAAGGTCATCCCAAGGATGGGCAGAGCCAGCAGCGTTTTCACTGGCTCCCACTGCCCAGAAGAGCTGTAAATAAAACCTTTTCTCTGCCTGGTGCCAGCCAGGTGCTGGATTTGTGATGGTGGCATTCACAGCTCTGCTCAAACAGCTCCTGTGCCAAACAGTAGGCAGAAAGAGCAAGCAAGCAAGGAAGCTTCTCCAGATCTCAGCCCAGGGATGGAGAAAATCGGATGATGAATTCATTACAGGCACAGACTATTTGTGGCTGAAGTAAATATTTCTCCTGGGTCAGATCCCTTTTTATCTTCTCTGATAAATGAACTGGCACCAATGGACATATTACAAAGGCTTTATGCTTTGGCTTTACTTTATCCAGACATACAGACAGAGGAAAGACATGTATTTTTCACTCAACCCAAGACCTATTAATCACAGCTTTGTCAGTGTAAGCTCTGAGAATCCAGGTCTAAAACACTAATAATTAAAAAGAAGGTGCTTTCCCTTTGCCACTTTGCCTTAAAATCTGCAACTCAATTCTCTGTCCAAGAGAAGAAAACTTCAGCAGGTACCACCCAGAGCAAGGAATGCATAGCACTGGACATAGGCAGCTGACTTTCCAGCACATCTGTCTTGTCTTTGCTGATCTGGAGGCACCAAATCAATATATTGGGGTGGAGGGTTTTTTTGGGAGGTGTGAGGGTCAGGGTCTTTTGGGTTTTGTAGATTTGTTGGGGATTTTTTGGGGTTTTTTTGGTGGTTTTTTTTGTTGTTGTTGTGTGTTTTTTTTTTTTTCCAGAGGTTATTTATATTGTAAGAAGATTTCTGTCTTTGCTCGATTAAAAAAAAGGCAAACCAAAAATACCCCTACATATTTTATGCAGGTGTTCATCTGTGCAAATGACTGATTTTTGCTGGCCACTGGGAGTGTTGCATGTGAGATGATGATACTCTTGCAAGCTTCCAGTCCAAAGGAGAGAGAGGGAACAGCAGGAAACATAACAAATGGAAGGGAAGCTTAGAGTCAGAGCAGAGCAAAAGAGTCAATAAACAGCACTTCCAAAGCAGCAAACATCTGTCTGCTACCAAACCTCTGTTGCAATAGCATTTTCAGAGGAGAGAGCAAGAAGGCCAATCTAGAGATCTATCAGCTGTGTTTATCCAGCCTTTAAAGCATTAAAACAATTCAATTTACAATCTCAAAACCAAGACAGTCTTCTTCCCTGGCCTGTGCATTCAGCTAGTCTTGGGCAGTGCTCTTTGATATCTGCATGGGTTATGATGCCTTGCACTTGCTTTTGGCTTTGCTCTTGGCTCCACTCATGCTGCTTTATGATTTTTTAAATAGGCATCAAGTGATTGCACTTAGCTTTAAAATAAACTGAAAAATATATCAACACACAGAAATAAACAAAGTTTAGCTTGGTTTCACTAAGTTTTGGCTTTGTAGGACTAGAAAAAGAAAACATGATGTATTCAAAACCATCCAGGGGTGATGCAGAGTGTACGTGACAGATGTGCTAAATAAATTGATGCTGTCCTCTATAAAGCTGAAGTTACCTCCTGCTTTAGGTGTAAGTGGCTTGTTAACACCTCAGGGAGAGACAGAGCCTGCATGCCTCGCCAGCAGAGTTGCAATTGTGAACAAGCTGTTTTGCCTCCAGGAGTGGAAGGTAGGGGGAAGGAGCTGTGGACAGCTAGATTTTTATTAAGGTTTTTGATTGCACATCAAAGAGCAGTCTGAGTTCTTTCAGGGCAGTAATTTAGGACTTCGAGGGAAATATTCCTGCCTATCTCAATACTGATTTTATATCACAAAACATGAAGTTGCAGCCTCGTTTTGCTTCTGAAGTAATTTCCAACCCTTTTTGATTCTGTCAAATAATTTTTGGCTTCTGCCTCTCGGTGTGGCCATACCAGTTTCTCTGAGTTGTTGGGGGAACTGCTATTATATCCTAAAATAATATAGTTTTGTTGGGTTTCTGTTTGGGGCTGGGAGGGGAGGCAGGGGTGAGAATGCGGGGTTTTTTTTTTGGTTGGACCCCACACGGCTGGGAACCTGCCCCCAGGGCCCTTGGAGGAGGTTCCCTCTGGTGAGTTCTTTGCCAGGGATGAAAAACGAGCAGGACTCACTGATTCTTGGTCTTCAGGCTGTTGTTTATTCTTTTCTTATCTTGAAGTTGATATGCCGTCTGCACACCAGACTTAGCATATGAGAAACAAGGTACAAAATGGAGCAAAATGGCTCCTGAGCACCCAAAACCAAGGTCTTTTAAAGCTCATCAGTCCAATTACTTTCTAACACATATCTTGTTTTTACTTTTCTACCAATAACTTCTATTAATCTATTCACATAGCACCTGTGCCACTACTCTCTCTAACCAATAACCTCGTGCCACCAATGCCACAGAAAATGGAGTGGAAAAAGAACAAGAAGGAGAGGAAACAACACCCAAAATCCTCCATCTTGTTCCCTATTCACTCTCATATTAAAATCCTAAAACCCTAAATTCTTCACCCTATGAAAGACTACTACATAGCTCACACCTGCATGCTCCAACTCATCCCAAAGCCTTGGCAATTGTTTCCCTGGGACAGAGGTTAAAAGCAGTGTCCAGCTGGGGACCAGGACTCCCTAAAACAGGCAGAGAAAGATTCCCTGGATTCCAACAGAGAGGGCATAACTATTTTAGTTTCTTTCTGTGCAGTGAAAGAGGCTCCTGTTTCCCCTGGGCTGCAGAGCTGGGCGAGGTTGGGAGAGCCTGCTTTCAGGGTGGTGAAGCTGCACTTACAGCCACAGCCCTTTAATGAAAGCCAGGAGGGGATAATGGAGTGAGTCACCCAGCCCACAGTGTGTGGAGTCTGGGTACAGCCTGTTCCTCAGGTTCCAGAAAAGCCACTAATTCCTGCCCCCAGGGACACGCTGTGGTGGATTAGACTGTTCTCAGCACCTTCTGAGTTTTCCTTATGGTACCAGTGTCAGTCCTAAGCCATGTCTTGTTTAGAAAGTAGAACTGATCAGGTCTTCCAGTCTTTTGGAGGTTTTGTTTGTTGGGTTTTTTTCTGGGGGAGTTGGTTGTTGTTGTTTTTAAATTTCTCTGCACCTCTGGTGATTTTCAGAGCAGCTGCTTATGCACCTGTGGAGGAGGAGCAGGATAGTGGTGAGTGGTCTGTGCTTAAAGCTCCTTAAAGGTCTTAGGAGCTTTAGAGTAAAAGGTGATATTGATAAAGAGCATTGAAAGAAACTTTAATAATAGACATTTAATGTTGCAGTCATGCTAGAGAGTGAGACAGAAACTCACTAGCTAACCATGACAATATGAAGAGAAAAGTTTATTTTGAACACAGACTTTTATAACACTGATAGTTGCTATTAGCTGATTGGTCTTATGTTAATTTATCTGACTATTGGTGGCTTCAGCTAACGTAATTCTAAAGACACTGTCTCTAAACTTAGCTATTGTTTACATTTCTTCTTTAGAAACTCACTTATTGTCTCTAAAATTTCTCTCTGGCTGTGTGAACACAGCCACAATTTAAGAAGTTCAGGGCAAATTTAATGCTGCTGCAGTGTGCCTCTAAACTGGCAGAAGATTTTCTTTAAGTAGGGGGTTATTTCACTTTGAGTATTATTTATTGTTTATTCAGAAGAGGGGAATTTTTCTTTGGGTTTTTTGGTGTGCTCTTTGTTAGGGGATGTTGTATGCTTGGGTATTTTGTGTTGAGAGGGCAGCATTTTTGTTTCACTTTTTGTTTAGAGCAGTGGAAATACAAGCAAGCCAGCAGGCAAAGAGCAGTGTTTGAGTGTATCTTTGATTTCCATGCCCCTCATCCATTTAAGGAACCTTCTGTTCTCTATTTAAGGTCTTTTCCTTGAGCTTAAGGCTCCAAGATGTAAAAAAAAGGAAAAAAAAAAAAAGCCACTAATTTTTTTATCAGAGGGCTTCTTGGAGGGTCATGCTAAGAGTTTATGAGCAGTTTCTGGCTGACTCACTACCAGAAGTTATTTGTACTGAGAGGCAGTAAAGGGGGAAACTGATCAACATTTGTGCCCATTTTTCTAAGCCATTTGTTAGGTGACAGACATTTCCAGGTGTGACCGAAGAGAAATTTCTCTGCAAATAGCTACAGGACCAAGTTCTGTAACAAAATATGCTGGTATAAATCTCTGGAAAGGCTGCTGGTGTCCAACAGTGCCAATAAGCTACACTTCATATGGCCTTACACACAGTTTACAATAGCAGATAATCTCTGCTTCAAGATTTACACTTGTGTATCTCTCTCATAAATTGTTTGTAAAAGATGTTGGAGTAACTAAGACACCTCGTGTAAATTAAGCAAAGGATTGCTCTGCAGTTGTGTAGCCTTAACTGGCTCAAAAGCTACTGAAAAACCAACACAACTACTAAACTATTGTCCAGATTATCAGTCTCCCCAAGAGAAGACTGTGCCAACATTGCTGTCCTTAGATTTGTTAATTGCTTTTAAATTTTTTACAGGGAAGGCAGATACTTTTAAGCGTGTCAAAGAAGTGATTTGTTGAAATAATCATTGTGCACATGCTCATCTGAAGGATATAATGTAATTTGCCTAAGTATGAGTATGTAACAAGTAAAATGGGAACATCTGTCACTGGTGTGCAGTATGCCCAAACTAACTGTGAGAGTCATGGATTTTAATTGTTTGATCTCTCAGCCTTAATTTTCTGCTGGGTGGGTTTTCTGTGCTATTTTAAGATGGGCTTAGAGCCAGATGTGGGACACAGAAAGCCACAATGATTTCTCCTTCATAAATGGGTTAATTTCAGACATAATTCCACCCTATCAGTTTTAGAACACTTAGATCCCAGCTCTTATTTCCCAAAGAAAGCTTGGCATTGTGTGTGAACCAGTATGGCAGAGCCATAACCCTGATTTCCATCTTGCTGTGCTGTGTGGCTCATGCTCCCTGTCTGAGGCACCACATTCCCTTCTATCTGTAATTTTACTTAATGGCAATGGACATTGACAATCTTCATTCAGCACTTTAACCTGGTCTTGGGAAGAGGTAGGAAGAAGTCAGCTGGTACTGGGGGAAGGCAGAGGCACCTGGCCCATCCTGACTGCACAACTGGGGCTTTGAGGGCAGATGTAAAACAAACCTGTGTCTATGAAGTCACTCCATCAGCAAAGCAGCTGGAGATGCAGCAGATGAGGAGGTTCTAAGAGGCATGCCATTAAACTTTCCACCCATCAAGATTTTCCTCTTCTGCAGTAGGGGAGAGGGTGAGGTTTGAAAGAGTGGGCTCTACATGTGTTCCACAAATTTAATGAGATAACAAGGTCCAGCACAGTGCCTAAAGCATCTGTGAGAAGAGGCAAGCATTGGGCTGGCTGAAATAATTTCTCTGCTTGGCATTGTATACCCTAACTCTCCCAAATCTTCTTTCAACTTCTCTGGAAAGAACTGTCTGCTTTGTGCTCCAAGGAGCCTCCTGGTATCCCTTTTACCCACATGCTTTTACACTTCTGCCAGACACCTTCCCTAAGCTTCCCCATGTTGGAGCCATCTCTCCAGTGCCATCAATGGCCACTCTGCCCATGCTCTTTCTGGTTTTTAGCTCTGGCAGCCTTCACACGTGAGAGTGCACAGCCACCAACTGGTGTTTGGTGTTATGAATAAAAAAGGGTCACTCACCACAGTTCTAGTTTTGAAGTTCTGAGTTTAAAGATGCTGTTTAAAAACGTATTGATCGTGTTCAGGTGTATTATCCAGGTTCCCCACCCCTTTTGCAAAGTAACCCCAGTTCACCCCCTTTACTTTTGCCAGTGCCGTGCGGGCTCCCCGAGCCTACCCGCGGGCGGGGTTCCCCCCACACGGGGCTGTGCGGGATTCCTGAGCCCATGCCGTGAGGGATCCCTGAGCCGGGGCCATGTGGGATTCTTGAGGCGATGCCGTGAGGGATCCCCGAGCCTACCCACAGGGGGCTGTGTGGGATCCCTGAGCCCATGCCGTGAGGGATCCCTGAGCCGGGGCCGTGAGGGATCCCTGAGCCAAAGCCGTGTGGGATCCTTGAGCCGGGGGCGTGAGGGATTCCTGAGCCGGGGCCGCGAGAGATTCCTGAGCCGGGGCCGTGAGGGATTCCCGAGCCGGGGCCATGCAGGATTCCTGAGCCCATGCCGTGTGGAATTCCTGAGCCAGGGCCATGCGGAATTCCTGAGCTGGGGCCGTGCGGGATTCCCGAGCCGGGGCCGTGCGGGATTCCTGAGCCCA
>VXAX01006174.1:99601-132658 GCA_013399835.1 Leptocoma aspasia | reverse complement strand
GAGCCGGGGCCATGCGGAATTCCCGAGCCGGGGCCGTGCGGGATTCCTGAGCCGGCGCTGTGCAGGGCGGCCCCCAACCCCACCCGGGGGGGGCATGGAGCCGTGCTGGGCGACCTCCGAGCCTACCCATGGAGCGCAGGGCACAGGGCCACCCCCGCCATGGGACCGTGTGGGACTTGGAGCTGGCCCGGCGCCGCGCCCACACGGCACCGCATGGCTTCCCACCGTGCCTGCACCGGTGCAGGGCCGTGTGAGGCTCTCCCCACGCCGTGTGGAGCCCAGGATCACATGCCTTTCCAAGGCTTTGAACGTGCCCCGTCCCAGAACTCCCGCATTCCCAGCGTGGCTTGTGGGTGCTGCAGAACTCCGAGAGCCCGCAAGACCAGCATGCCTTGGGAGCATCTGCTTATTAATTAGCAAGCTGTCCGGCAGATTTTAACTGACTTAAGACGGCAAATAACCACCAAAACCAGGCAAAAATGACACCCAGGCAGGAGCCTGGGGAAGCAGAGGACACCAGCTGGAGCCAGGTCCTCACCGGGCAATAGAACCTCACCATATGGTTCTCACCATAAGTGCAATAGAACCACCAACAGATGGACCCCCCCTAGAGGGACAGAGCCAACAGAGGTCCCTGAGGATTCCCGTGAGGGTGGGACCTCCAGACCTGTCAGAGGTGACAGGGCTGCACCTCCTCCTTGTCCATGACTCCTGGGGTGGCGGTGGCAGCGGCGGGACCCCCATTCCCAATAAAGACCTGTCACTTAACAAAGGCCATCAAAAGGGAGTTTTGCCTCCTGGCCCTTTTATCTCTAACATTTGGGATCTGAGAAGGGCCTAGAAGCAGCTCTGCATCTGGAAGAAGTTGCCTTGTGGAAGGCTCTGCCTGCCAAGGCTCCAGTTCTGCAGCACGAGCTGCTCTTCATGCTTGGCCCAGGGCAGACACAACATTCTGCCTGCACCTCTCTGAGTGGCCAAGGCCTAAATGCTTCTTTGTAAAGAGTGTGTTTACTTTATATGAACCTAAGGCATTTGAAAAACTTGATTTTAATCAATAAGTTAAAGGCCAGCTAGATATTTTAGGGCATACAGGAATGGTTTACTTTATCCTACCTTTAAATGTTAAGAGTAGTTGGTAGAGCAAAGACAGAGCAGAAATTAATGGAGTGTATATATAAAATGGGAATGGTGTCAGAGCCAATTTTCTTAAGCATTGTAGGTACTGCTGACGTAAAACAAAATAATATTTTTTAATTGTTGTGCTCTTATGAGTGCCTGTGAACTTGTTGGAAAGTCAGAGATTAAGTTTAGGGTATTTTTGAAGAGTACGTACAAAGAATAGGTGTAGATTGTCATTTTCATGTTTATAAATCACTTCAATAGCCTTGACCTGGAGAAGTTTATTGAATCTAGTGCTATCTTTCATGTAAAATAGCATGCCTGTAGTCTACAGCTTTTAAGGATCTATTTTTTTCCTCCACTGTATATTGTAGAATTCTATCCTTTCCTAATATGGTGTTTGAGAGATGTTTTAAAAATAAATCATATTGACATTTGGATTTAATTATAAATTTCAAAGATAGGAACACATAGTTTATACAATATTTCAGCACGATGTTCATCTGAGCAGTACACTATGAAAACTTTTTATTAAATTTACTTTATTCAAGGAGCCCAAACACTTAGGCTTTTGGGAATTTATATATTGATATGGAGAGAGATCAAAACAGTTGTCTGCTGAAATCAACAGCTGACTTTTCTGTGCAGAAATAAATCTGTGGGATCGCGGTAAGTTCCTCAAGCCATGGAGTGAATGCAAATCAGGTTTTCTTCACCATTTATTAGAAGGTTTTGTGAAAGAAGAACTGCAGAGAGCAGTTGTAACACTGCTGGACTTGAAGACAGCCAAAAGCAGGGGGCTGGATGAGCAGTATGGCTCTTCCCCTCCCTTTGGGACTGCAAAGCCAGCCTGCAGTGCCACCTGCACTCTGGGCTCCCCAGCTCCCGACTGACAGGGAATTCTGGAGAGAGCCCAGGGCAGGGTTTGGNAGAGAAGAGAAGAGAAGAGAAGAGAAGAGAAGAGAAGAGAAGAGAAGAGAAGAGAAGAGAAGAGAAGAGAAGAGAAGAGAAGAGAAGAGAAGAGAAGAGAAGAGAAGAGAAGAGAAGAGAAGAGAAGAGAAGAGAAGGCTCCTTTCAGGGGTGTGTGATGGAAGGGTAGAAGTAATGAGCCCAATAACGTGAGAACATTGGAAGCTCCAATTTGACATGAGAAGAAACTAAGTTTAGGGTATTAGACACTGCTACAGGGACTTGTTGTGGTTATAAACTCTCCATTCCTGACAACAGACAAAACTTGACAGAACAAGGGCCTGAGGAATATGCTGCAAAATTGAGCAGCAGGTTGGATTAGGTGGCCTCCAGGCATCCCTTCACAGCTGCTTTTCAGCAAGCAATGAAACAAAAACGAAAAGTAACAACTAATGCTGAGATCATTAAGCGTTTAAGAGCTCATTTAAGAGCTGGTTCAAAGACCAATTAATGGATGACATTCTAAGACTTTTAACAGCCATGTATTTCTGGTTTTGCACCAAAGAGCATGCCTCCCAAAAATGGAGTGAGTGCTACGGTGAGCTGGTGCTTGTCCAGGGTATCCTAAAAATACTGTACAATGCAGAATGCTCCTGATGCTCAAAATTCTTAATTCCTGAAGCATATTTTGCTTACCAGCCATCAGTTAAAACCTTTTTGTCTTATTGTAGATATTTCTCCCACCTTCTCAAGTTCCTTTATACTTCAGCTTTTTCATCTCTTCACAGACTGGCACCCCCTTTTTATAATGTACACTCTGAGCACGCTTCTTTATGCAAAAGATTGAGATAAAATTTTTCTTTAAGTCTACCAAAATGATCTATACGACCCTAGTGTCAAATCTCCCAAAATACACTGACGTATGGGAATCTTCCCAAGCTAATCTCCAGGGTGGCTTTAATGACTTCCTGGATGTAATCCAATGTCTTGCAGGACTCTGAAGGATGTTTTGTCTTCCTAATGTTACTGCTTCTAATACTTAGCAACAGTTCAGAACTTAAAATACAGATGAATAAAAATATCCGAAAGAGAGAAGAAAAATGGGAATGGTGGAATAGCATATTCCATCACCACTTTCTTGGAAGAAATTGATGAGGCTGAGGAACCAAGAGATTGCTTGAGGCATTGAATCAAACAGCTGGATGGGGTGGATGTGGAACAGCTGGAAGTGCAGGTAGAGAATTCCATTCTCCTGGAGAGAGAATCTGTCTGGTGAAATTAGGAAGAAAAGAAGGCAAAACCATGCAGAAAATGAAGGATACCAGCCTGATCATGGAAGCTTGGTGAGGTTGGAGGAGGAAAAATTGCTGTTTGTTAGGCTAAGTTGGAGCAGGAATTCAGCTGGAGTAGACCTAGTGATGAGGAAGAGTAGCAAAAATTATTAATGAAACCCCAAAGGCAGGACAATAATCATGCTGATGAAAACACCTTGCAAATTTTAAATACCATGTTCAGTAAGGGTTTTTTCCCCTCTTGTTTACATGTTGGTGAAAATACAAATTTTAGTAAAACCCTGAGAAAAAGTCAATTTTAAGACATGGGAAAGTGTAAATAATTACAAACCATATCTCTGAGACTGCCCTCTGCAGAGGTGCAACAAGCATTAATTTCACTAGCTAATAGAAAAATTGGATTTTCTCCACATATTCTGTATTATGACCTACATTAGATGTTCTTGTTACAGTTTGCTTACTAACTAAAATTAGGCTTTAAATCTTTTCTTACTATATCACTTCTATCACCCCAAAACTCATCAACAAGACTTCGCAAACATTTCAGCAAGAAAATAATAATTAAAAAAAAACTCTCCCGACAGCAAAAATATCACTGCAAAATTTTAAGTCAGTGGAAAATATCTTCTTTCCTTTCATAATTCTGTATAATCAGAGGGTGTAAAAGCTGACATAAAAGTCAGATGCACATGAGCCTTTACAGTCTCTACAGTAAAGTCTTTTACTATCATGTAAAAAATCCAAATATCCTCCAAAAGACTGAGAAAATATTTATTTATTTTCAAAATATTTACACGGTACCGACAGAAACGGCCAATGTAGGTCATAATGCAGCATATATGGAGAAAATCCAATTATTCTATTAGTTAGTGAAATTAAGGAGGACAATTGGTTTCTCTTTAGGATTGTTTATGGTTTTTTCTTTTTCTTTTCTTCTTTTTTCTTTTTTCTTTCTTTTTTCCTTTTTCCTTTTTATTTTTTGGTTTTTCCTTTTTTCTTTTTTTTTCTTCTTTTTTCCTTTCTTCTTTTTTTTCCTTTCTTCTTTTTCCATTTTCCTTTTTTCCTTTCTTTCCTTTTTTTTTCCTTTTTTCCTTTTTTCCTTTTTTTTCCCTTTTTTCCTTTTTTCCTTTTTCTTTTTTTCTTTTTCCTTTTTTTTTTCTTTTTTCTTTTTTTGCTGGTTTCCTACACAAACGCTTCTTGATATGATTCCCATGTTTAGGAATGCAAGGTCTGTTGAAGCTGCACTCTTCTCTCTCTCCAGCACAGCCTGCACTGCTCTCCGTGATGCTGTACACACACACAGAGCTGCGCTGGGATTTTGCAAGCACAGAAGAGCTGTGAGAGTAGCAGAGTTGAGACCAGGATCCTCTCCAGAGCTTCCCTATCGTCGTGGTCCATACATAGAAGAAAGGACTCTTGACAATAAATTCAGAAGGCTAATATGATTTATGAAAATTACTCCATAATTCTAGTATTTTTCTATATCTGCTCAGCAGAGAGCATTCTCCATGCTCCTGCTGCTACTTTGTCTAGGGAATGTGTGCTAATAGTTTACAATATCAGAAAGATAAAGTAATTTCAGCTCCTTCTCCTCATAGGTAGGAGGAGGCCGACCAATTCCATGTCTTTGAAGAACAGACACAGATATTTTGTTTACAGAAAGCTTATACAGAGTAAAAGACAGCAAAAGGATGTTCTCCCATGGGAAAATGATCAGAAGGCTTACACACAGAGAAACTTATAATATGTTCATAGCAACACTTCCCTAGGACAGATATTCAATCATGGCTTCTAAAACTGTGAATTACTGCAGTTCTTAAAATCATAGAGTGCTGAGTCAACTAACATGGCTGTTAATGAGCCCAGCAGGAGCAGATTTCAATTTCTGCAGGGTTTTTGCCCCTCCATATCAGTGCAGTTAAGCTTCTGTATTACAGGAATCTCTCTTTTCTTTAACACACTGTTTTTTCAAAAACAGGCAAGGAGTTTATTTTTTGCAGATCTGCATTCCCAGGCCTTTGAATTGCATGGGATATCTGTTGCATGTAAATTGCAGAGCAGCTGCACGAATTCCCACTGCTTTGTTCCTCTTCACATCTTGTTAAGGACAGAGGAAACACAAAATTAATTGTTAATCTAATTAAATTAATTAAATTCTAAACAGTCTAATTAAATACTTATTAGCCAAATAATAATGCTGCTAATACTTCTGGTTGCATTTACATGCAATTAATGTACAAACAAACTCTGTGGTATTTATCCTTTTCTTGCATGCTGCCATTACCCTTTCACTGCCCCTCTGGTTCCAAGGCTTAGAAGTTTCAGCTTGGCAAAGGTGCAGGGCTTGGCAAGTGATTAGCATCCCAAGCCCTTTACCAGGAGGAAGATGAGGATGCAAGTTGTTGTTTCTTCCCTTTTTTCCAGTTTCCATATGTGGCCATTTTAATGCTTGTCAACATTCCCTGTACCTTGTTTTTCACTTCATTGATCTGCAGGTTTGATGTTGCATTCAAATTTACCATATCCATTCTAGGTGTATTGAGTACTTGTTCTTTTTTTAACCCCTAAAATAATGTTTAACTGGCTGTGGCAGAGTGGTTTATAGCCCTGGAATCATCCTGTACCCTCCTGCTATTGCCCTGTGCCTGCCACGCTTGCTTGCTGTGACTGATTTAAGATATTTTAGCCAAAGGACCAGAGGCTTTTTCTCTGTATTTCCACCTGGGAAGACTGGTACTCTGAGGGGAGACCATTTCATTTTCAAATAACAGGCGTGGCCATACACTTCAATGTAGCATTCTGTGTGTTTGGCATGTCTGCAGGGAGAGGTGAAGGTAAAGGAGATGCCCAAGTGGCATCTGTGAAGTAATACCTCATCCCTCCCTTCTGCATGGAGATGTGAAAGTAAGGCATCCTTTATTTTTTCTCTTTTTTCCCCACTTTTATTTTTCTGTGATGCTGCTATTCATAGAATCTGTGCTATTCCAAAAGCTGTTAAGTGCTTGCTGATTGGACAGTGGACTTCAAAGAGAATCCTTCAAGGACTCCTCAGAGTTTGCAAAGGAAATATTTGGAACAGATTGTAAGTTTGGGACAGCCAGAGGAGCTGTCAAAATTGCCACTACATTTGTAAGTAAGCTTCTTAAGTAAAAACCTTTTTAACAAAAGTGCCTATTTATGTTTATATACATTTCAATGTTACAGGTAATAAACCGTCCTTCACTAAGACACAAGGTTGGTTTGTCTCTGAAAAATAGTCATTAATATGATTCATTTTTATTTATGAAAACAGTGAAAGGGAATGTTGTACCATGAGAGAGGTGGATATGACCCTTCTTTTACTTAGCTTGACTCTCATATATACACATATGTCCCTCCATATACAAGCAGGATCCAATTCATAAATCAGGCAGAGGTATTAAAGTGCTGTTCTGCTGGGCCAGCCCAGCCCAAGCACTTGTGCCTTGCAATTGGAAAAGTGGATTTTTACCCTGTTTCTACCTGGTTTATTTTTAATGTTTTAAAATTTGGCTTTTAATCTATATGCTGTCATAATGATTGCAACCTGGAAAGTAACAGCATTTCACCTGGTTTCTTCCAAGTGCTGGAAAACTCATGCAGTTTTCTTAGTCTACTGTGTTTAGGGAGCACTTTGAAATAAGAATTGCCTAAGAATGCCTCCAAGAATGATTTTTTTTATGAAATATATTTATCAGGAGCTCAGAAATGTCTTCTCTTGAGGTATAAATCAACCAGCAGAGAGGCAATTGTGTGAAGAAGTGAAGAACAGATACCTGTCTGTAAATCTGGTGCCAGGACTCAACAGAAAAAGATGGTTCTCCTGAGGAATTTCAGTGTAAAAAAGTAATTTCTATGATTGAAGTAAAAACATGTTTCATGTTTCGAAACTAAAGCATCTAGACAAAGGATGGAAAATTTGGGAAATGGTGTGCATGTTCAAACCAGCCCTACTTAGCTTTTATTAGTAGTGTGGGACTGGCATGTGACAGGTTGTGAGGAAGTAGAGAGCATTGAAAGACCTTTTGAATGGTAACTTCAAACAGTCTCTTTTCTCTTTGGTTATCAGCCCATTTAGGTGTTTTATAAATAGAAAAGATAGATTGTCAGATACTTTCAATAGGAAAGAGCAGGGGCAGGACAGGGAAGTAATAAGTTATATGAGATACCAATCATATTTCCATCAACAGAAAATGACTCATGATTCATAAAAGCCTCCTTTATACTAGAATACATTTTTAGAATTTTGTTTAAAAATTAAACAGAATGCCTAGCATTTCAGCAGTGTTAACTTGCTGGCTTGATTGCTAATGGACATTCTATAAATAAAACCTATATTTCAAAGCTTGAATTCTCCTCAGAAGAGCTTATGGGCAGTTTTGGTGGGATATTGTTTTTCAGTGTAGTCATATTAATTTGCCAGCTGAACAATGTTTTTGCAAGCAAAGCAATGAGTAAGAAGCGTGCTTTGAGCTGGCAAGTCAGAATAAAGCACCTTGTGAAAACAAACATGCAAAAGAAAAAGCTCTCTGCAAAATGCAAAGCTAAATTGATGCCAAGATTGCTGTTTTGAATAGCAGCGTACAGCAGCACAGTGAGATTTCAGTCAATTCACCACCTGTGAGTAGTCCTCTAAATAAAGGTATAAATTTCACAGTAAATCCTTCTGCAAGGCTTTCTAAGCCCTGAGCATTAAGAGGAAAATATACAGTGCACAATTCAGTATGATCTATGGGGAAGAAGGAAGGTTAGAAGATAATCCCTCTGTCACTTCCCTGTCACACAGGCTACTTGCACGGTTTTGCATAAAAGAACCAATTTCTTTTCTGGTGCATTTGGCTCCACAATCCAGAATCCAGGCCTTAACTAGACACTGGAGGAAAGGAAAGTCCTCTCTGGAAAAGCCTTCCAAACATTTATTACTAAATTGTGGTGTCAGGGGTGGAGGCTCACAGTGTTTTAGGAGCAGCAGAGCCGCACTGGAGCCAAGAGAGGCAGAAGGTGGACACATCATGCAGTGATTGCTGACAGACTGTCCCAGCACAGCGACAGAAGACCACACCCAGTGACATTTCTCTGTTTGACACACATATGGATGTACACGTGCTTTATCACTTGCTTTTTAAAATTTAATCTAGCCAGAACAAAGAATAAGATCCGGTGTCTCCCTGTTGCCGTGGTCCGTTCATTGACAAAGCACTCGACAATAATAATATCAGAAGGCTAAATATGATTTATTAACATGACTCCATAATTCAAAGGATTTGGGCTATTATCTGCCCAGTCCAGAGCATCCGAAGCTCCTGCCTCAACCTCTGTCCAAGGAATGCCAGAATAGCTTACACAATTAGAGATAACAACTTTTCACCTCATAGGTTGAAAGAAAGAAAACCTCCATCTCCTATATCAGGAGGGAGACAGGCAGAGAAATCCAAATGTCCTTGAAACACAGCTCAGAGATTTTGTTTACAGAAACTTGTACAGAGTAAAAGAAAGTAAAAGATGCTTTTCCATGGGAAGAATTTTCTGCAGGCCTGCATGCAGAGAAACTTATAATATGTTCTTGCAGCATCTCCCAGCTTTAGTAGCAGGTACTCCCTGTAGGGGTAGGCCTTACACTCCCTGTAAGGCCAAGTGGCATATTCTGCCAGCTCTCCTCCTTGCCCACGTGCCATTGCTCAGGCTCCCCAGACACGGTGGCTGCTGCCACCAGCTTCTCCTGAAGCCAGGCCCAGCCCTGAGTGCGAGGGCAAGCCTTGGAGGGAGCCACGCCGTGCCAGGGAACGCGCCAGGAGCAGGGAGGTGAAGATGACTGTGCCGGGAGCCAGGAGGTGAAGATGACTGTGCCGGGAGCCAGGAGGTGAAGGTGACTGTGCCGGGAGCCAGGAGGTGAAGGTGACTGTGCCGGGAGCCAGGAGGTGAAGGTGACTGCGGCCCAGCTCTCAGCCTGTGTCCTGCCCTTACTCTGTTTACTGGAACAGCCAGAGCACACAGCCAAAGAGGTCAGGAAGAGAGCACAGCACTGAATGTTTTTAGCACGCTGGGGACATCTGCCCTGCTGGCCTTGGCAATGGTTTCTCATGCACCACTTCTGTGCATGTGCTCGTTCCCTTCCCTGCCTTGCTTTCCCCTGCCTGCTTCTACCTTTTCATGTATGGCTGAGTCACGTGGCCCAGCAAAAAGTCTGCAATTATATTTCATTTTTATTAGGTATCTTCATTACAGGTTTAAAATAATTTCTTGAGTTTTATTTTTATTACGTATCTTCATTACAGGAAATTAAAATAATTTCTTGAGTTTTAATCTGCTTTATGAAGGCCAAGCACTTCTGGTCCAGGAGCCCCACTCAGACATGGAAAGGAGGACTAAGGCTCTACCACCCTTTAAAAAAACCCCCATATTCCCAGGAATGTACAGGACTGCCAAGGAGCCTGCAATACTGTCTGTACTGCTGTGAACTTCTGCAGAAATCACGTAGTTTAATTTTTGAGTTGGTTTGATTCCAAGGGAATACAGAGCTCTAATCCAGCCCACCCTGTGTTGCACACCACTGACTTCCCCACTCATGCTCCCTCTGGGCTACCAACACAAGCTGTGGGCAAAAGTAGAGAACCTTGTTAAAGCAGAATAAATATTATCACAAGGAATAATACTGGACCTGAGTAGTTTCTCCAGTTAATGTGGCAGCATGTGGGTAGTTATATCATCAGAGAAAAGGCAGTGGTAGAAAGGATGGGTCCCCTACATGGATGATTAAGGTGGATTCTCTTTGGTTTGTACAGGCGAGTCAACAAATTGAAAAAAACAATGCTCCCCCAGTGATCTATGAATTCATGCCCTGCTGCCTTCCAGCAAGGCAAGAGCTCCCTTGCCTGGGAGCATTTTTTTTTTTTTTTTGATGCCTGAAGCATTTTTTTCTTAAATACAGTATAGACTGTATAATCACTGAAGTGTTTGAAAACTTAACCCAACACTAATTTTGTCTATTTGTGATGGTGGAAACCTGGTGGAGTAGTGAGAATTGCTTTCAGTGTGTCCTGGGACAAACCTTAAAAGCTGAGATTGGAGCTTGATTTGGGCCAGCAATTCTTTGGGCACAGGTTGGTTAAGCCATGCAGCCCGTGAGCATCAATTAGAGGAACTGGCAGTGAAGGGTGTGTGTGCTTGGAGGTTATTTCAGTTCTTTTTACAGTTTACAGAAAATTAACTAAAAAAGAAGTGGTCTTCTTAAGAGAATGCAGTGATTACTTGTCTTTACCAGTCAAAATCCAGGACAGGGATCTGAAAAGCCAGAAAACATCCCCAGAAACTTGGATATAAAACTATGCAAGGGGGAGGAGGCGTGCAACTCCAGACTCCAACACGGGAGAGCTGACTCTGCTTTTACAGTGAGATCAAGGACAAATTGTCTACTGGCTTTGAATCAAACACTGGCTCAAAACTAAGATAATGGGAAAATTTCCTTTTTATTTGACTTTATTTTTTTTAAGTGTTTTTATCTTGCTCATTTTAAAAGTCTGTGCCTCTGTTCTAAGAAGGTCTTTTTTCCAGGATCAGAGATGTCTTGCATTCCTCAAGTGCAATTCATTCCCAATAAAACTCTCTATGTTCCATATCAACCATTAATGTTTCCAGATTGTAAACCTGACAGGTTTAACAGATTTATTCTTGTTTTCTATTAGTGTGAAGCTAAGACTGTGAGGTTAACATTTAGCATGCTGTGGAGGCTGAGCAGCTCTTTCTGTGTCCATGACTTTGCTCTATGATGAAACTAAATTGGCAAAATAAACCAGGAAAAGCAACATAATCCTGAAGTGACTGAGGTCTAAACAGTTGTGGTTTTGACAATATTTGGACAAAAGATATTAATATTTTCTTATTAAATTTGGTGGGGTTTGGTGGGGTTTTTTGGGGGGGGGTTGGTTTTTTTGGGGTTTGTTTGTTTGTTTGTTTGTTTGTTTGTTTGTTTGTTTGTTTGTTTGTTTGAAGTGTCCTGTAACAAAATATAGTACTGACTGGGGACAAATTAAACCCTTTTATTTGCCTGATGAGAAGCTCTGGTTGTACCTATTTAGGCATTAGCTAAACCTCCCTTGAACAACAAGGGGAGTATTTTGTTTGCGTGTTTAATTTCTGCTTAGTAATCAAGACAGTTTTAAGTATTTACAGTAAGCTGTGTTTTGATTTTCAGTGGATAAACAAGCTGGGTTTTTATATAAAGCTGGTGTCTATAAAGCAAACACAAAATCTGATTCATTGTTCCAGTGTGGGAAAAATACAATTTACTATGAAAAATCACACTAAGGGATTGATCTGTTTATCTATCTGTTTTATTTAAATCACAGACTCATAGAGTGGTTTGGATTAGAAGGGACCCTAAAGATCATCTGGTTCCAACACCCCTGTGGTAGGCAGGGAGACCTTCCACTAGACCAAGCTGCTCAACAGACATGCAAATGAACCTATAACTAGAAATACATTTCCTATAACCCTCCAAAAAAAAAAAAAAAGTGATTGTCTGATACCAGGAGCACATAGAAGAGCTTTTTTAAAAAAGTAAGAACCTGATTTAAACTTCAATGTTAATTTAGTGCACTTAATTCCACCTCCCCAGGCACAACTAGAGATGTGGAAAAGAAGTGGCGACCTGAATAGACAAGAATTAAGGAACTAAAATAACTTTGCAATAAAATTCTACAGCCAAACTGACCTTTGTTGATGGAAATAATTTGGTAGAGAGCTTAAAAACAGTAAGGTGGATCCAAAAGGTCTCACATTTGGATCCCAAGATTGCAGTTTGTCTTCATGTCTAACATCAGAGCCAATAGGCATGTCCTGCATTCAACAGCAGGACCTCCTTCCACCACTCTAGCTTAAATCTTTATTTCCATAAATAAAAGAATTATTCTTGCTTAAACACTGTTGGCTTAGCCAGATAAGGTCAAACAAGATCATATTTGTCTGGCTAAGAATTGATAATGTTTGTCTTATGCTTTGAGGTGATCCTATGTCAGCAAAATACAATAATTTTATTTTCCCCCCAGCAAGTCTACAGCATGTTTTTGTATTCACCTCAGCAGATTGTGTTTAATTGGGTTCAGCACTGCCATAAGCTGACAGTACAGATTTCTGATCTGGTGCCAGTTAATGCTCCCTGCAGATGTATCTCAGGACTCTTAGAGGCCATGGAGCTGCTGCCCTACCAAGCAATACATCTGTTCCTGGTGGAATAAGGAAGCTGCAAGTTTGGCTGTATTGAATTACTTGACATGGTTCAAAGGTCAATTCATGGAGAAATGTCATTGAAAATCTCCCAACAGTGATTCTTCTTCTCCTTCTTTTCCACCAACCGGGAGAAAACAAAAAAAAATGAGAGAGAGGAGAATTTTCTGGCAACTACACCCTTCTATTTAGAGGAGGTTCTGGTTTACTTGTATTGAACAGTTCATTGTCCTTTCAGTTTCTGCTGTGTTTTTCTCATTTACATAGATTTCAGTAGTTTTACTACTTTTGTAGCTAACTTATGGATTATTCATCACAACTATTAGCTTTCATGGGATCTCTTTGCCCTCAATTTAATGTGTATACTAAAATTGGTTTACTGCAATTTGTAAGTGTTCATGGGAATTAGACTATTTTTAAAGTAGCAGCACCAGTGTTTTGTTGAGAAATAAACGTCATTTTTGGTTTGTGTGGCACCTGGAAGTAACTCTGCACTAAGAAACTGCTCTTCCTATCTGCATTTTGTATCAGCTGAAAAGCTGACACAAGATTCATTTCACTTCCAGGAGTTATTATAAACACATCCTTTGTGTAAGAGATTGAAAAATTTTGAATGAACATGTGAAATATTAAGTGGAGAAATATTAACAACTTAGTAGATGATGCTCTACTCTTACAGAGGTGTAAAATATTAAGCACATATGTGAACATACCCAAAAAAAGTCTTAGCTTTGTGTGCAACATTGACTTAGAGCAGAGCCACAGGGAAAGAACTTTATTTCATCTTTTTATGTAAACTGGCAGCATTTTTAAAACAGCTCTTTCACGTCAGCTCTGTACATAATTGTTCTGTTTTGGCTGGCAAGTATTATTTGCTGAAATACCACATCTTATCTTCCATCTCTCTGCTGGCTCCTGTCCACTTTTCAGCTACTCCTCTGCATCTTCTGACTTGCTGGTTTCTTTGAGAGACGATTTATAGTGCTTTAGATTGTCTTGTATGCTGCCTGCTTTGGAGGTTTTTTGGTGGGGTTTGGTTTTAGTTTTTTGTTTTTTGGGTTTTTTTTAAGTGGCTGTCCCACTGCTGTTTTAGCAAGGAGCTAAACTCTTTGTGAATAACTGTGAAGGTGGCTCCTCTCAGTGTGTTATAACTATGTGACACTCATGAAGGAATAAGATTGTTTAGTTCAGAGACATAGTTCTTGAGATGTTAATAAAGATTTTCTTCTTATATGACAGAAAAGTTTCCATGCTTACATTTCAAGCTCAATCCCTTGCAGTTTTCATTGCCACCATTCTCTACTTGTTCAATGACTCTAAGAACAAGAAATATTTTCTACTTTATTTTGCAGGAAATCCTACAGAACACTCTCTCCATGAGGACAGTAAGGGATTGTAGTGGTTTTTCTTCTTTATTTTAAAAAAGCTGGTTTTAATAACAACCTGGAATTACCCATGTATAGTCCATCAAGGCTTTTATGATCTTCAAAACAGGGAATGCTTTTTGTTCCAGTGACTTTTGTGAAGTCACATACCAGAGTGATGAGCATAAGAAACCCTAGAGAGGCAGGAAGTCAGATGTCCTATAAGGTTAAATTCTTTTCTTCTCTGGGTTGACTTTTTCTGTATAACATACCATGATGTGGCATTAACTCCAACTCTCGCTTTTAAGAGTAAGCAGAAATTATTATTATTATTATTTCAGGCTGTATAATTCTTGTCCCTTGTTCCAATTTCAGGTTTTCCATGTGCTGTTAAGCTCAACGAGACAATTTCTGTTGCGAGACCTAAATACAACTTGATCACAGAGCATTAAAAAACATGATGATGGTTATTTGGTTAGCCACCAATTTCCTTTCTCATGCTCTCAGTCTCAGATTACTGAGCTTTCATCTGGCATTCTCAGACATGCTCACTAATTATCCTGTAGCAGACAAATAAAGAGCACGTTTTACAAGTAATGTGTGGGACGTACTAACTAATGTCAATTCATATGTTGCCTGGATACAGATCTCATTTGTGTTTAGGATTATTTAATTAACTTCTTAATTGTAAAGAACAGAGAATTGAAGCATGCAGTCCAAAGTCCAGTCAATGCAAAAGCTCAATAGACTATGATGAATTTTGGCTCGGGCACCCACTGCTCTGGTCATCAACTCTATCGTAGTTGTAACATAAGAGATGAGAATTAAAAGGAGCTTAGATGAAGTTGGAGGGGGAGGATGTTATTAGGAATACCAGACTAATGGAAATGCATTTGTAGAGAGCGTTGTTCAACATGTGTCATGCAGATTAAAGGAATGTTGAACAGCTGCTCAAGTGAATACTGCCCCTTCCTAACAGGCCAAGCACGAAGGGTCTTTGGAAGAACTGTACTAGTATACTGGTAATGGGATCTCTGAAGACTTTTAATGGATTTTTGGGATGCAAATTGCAGGAAATATAAAATGTTTGATATCAATGTGATGCCTCAGGTTTTAGCTTTTATATTTTTCAGATTCTGTGCTGCTTTAGTGTGTGGGTCTGGGCTTCATATTATGGGATGGTGAGCTCTCTGCACAGAGCAGGGAGACAAAACAATTCCTTCTCCAGCTGGGGACCAAGGACAAATGATCCAAATCTCAGCCCAAGAGCACAAACAACGTGGGCTGAAGAGAGAAAAACAAGAAGGATGGGACTTGATGGGCTAAAGCTGGAATTGGACAATGAACTCCAATGTGCAAATGGAGCAGAACTGATAAAAGTGCCAGAGCCCGTGCCCGGTGTCCATTTTGGGACCATTTTGGTTCATCTTGGGTGCAGCCCTGGCTGGGCTCTTGTGCTGCCCAAGGTGGATCCATGGAGGAAATCCTTTTAATAAATCCCTGCTTTATTCTTTAGCTCTGTCCAGCCTCTGCTCTAGCTCAGCCTTCACAAGGCATCAGACCGACCGATGGCTTTGAGCCTTCTGTGCCCCTCCTGTAGGTGTGGGGCTCTCTTCTTGCTTGCTGTACCTGGAACATGCAGCAGGAATTAAAGCACTGGCAGGGACAGCTGAGCTGCCTTGGCTGAAGCTGAACCATCTCTGTATTTATCTTCCAAAGTGCTCTGTGCAGAGCTGGTGGCTTACTGACCGTGAATTCTTTGAAAGACCAGCTTCAACAAAAGCTGTGAACTTAAACCAGTCTGCACTATTAGAAGCCAAAGGTTTGCATTTGCTGTACTGCATGGAATTTTCTATTGCCATAAGCTGACCGGAATGGAAAAAGGATAAAATTTGGATATTTGAAGAATAAATTAAAAAAAAAAAAAAAATTAAGCATCTATATAACACATATATGTACGCTGAACACCACCTCTTTCTACACCACTCCAGAATTTTGGTTTCATGCTGAATCCCTTCTGAATTGTCATGAAAGGAAGGCTCAGATCCTCTGCAGTGATGATGTGGTGGATTTGATTCACAGACGAACAGACTTAAGGTGTTTCATGCACCAGAGCTTAAGCAAAAAATCCTCAGGATGTTTATTGAGTGTTATTTACCAGACTTGGTTTATAACTTTACTAAATCCATGTAATTCATTGGATTTTTTTGAGACTATGTGCTGTGGAAATACTAAGGTATTTCAGAAAGATTTCTTTTACTTCAGTACAAACTGTCCCTAACTCAGGTTTTAGACACTTTTATATGGTAGCTACCTTACAGCCCATTAGTTCGTCAGAAAAGCTGATCCAGGTTTTGTAATCTTTCTTTTTTTTTTTTCCCCAGATGATTTTTCACAAGCCAGAAGTTTCTCTAAAATCTCTTTCTTGACTCATTATTTCCTGGCAATTCTAAGCCAGTTCTTTGTTTTCTATTCCAAGAGTCTGGAATGCCATAATATTTCTCATTCAGTTTTTGAGGAAGAGTTGTCTGGTTGTCGTGTAAAAGTTTCAGTGTCCAGTTCCAAAAATTCATAATAACTTTATTTAATATTTTAGCACACCAGGGTTTCACTTAAAACAATCTATCCAGTGTTTTTGTAACAGTGATGGTATGGAGATTTTAGGGAAGTAAGGTGTGTAAGGATATATTGCCTCCCTTTCTACAACTGGCTTCTCTTAAAAGAATAATAAAAGAAAAGAATATTTCTTCACACAGTGCTGCCTTGTGCAGTTATCCCACAGTAACTGAAAGAATATATTTTTAATAAAATGTTTTAGAAGACTGCCAAGTCATTCCTGAAAGCCAACCCCTGTCTGAGGCTTTCTTTCCACCTGTTTGTTGCCCTTCTGAACTCATTGGGATATTGAATAACTTCTTTTCTATTTTGTTTAATTCTGTGTGAGTGGCGCCCAACATACTGTAAGTATTAACATCAGGACACAGGAATGAACCTGAAGCCCAGCATGTCCAAGATACACATTTTAATGAGAAAGGACATGTCCCTAAATCCCTTTTTATCACCCAGTGCTTCAAGAAATCATAGCCATCTCTGACCTGCAAAACACATCTTACTGTAAAACCTTAAGTCTGCAGGCATTAGACTCAGTGTCCACTAAATATCTAGATTAAATCAGGAAAACTGGCCTTGTTCACCATGAAATAAAATGCAAAGTCCTGAATCCAAGATGTTTTACCATGTTATTTTGCCAGTAAAATAAAACTGTAATTTTTTCTCATGGATCAACACAATAGAAGAAGTGTTAATCTTTGCTGTAAAGGACATTTATAGTATGGAAATGCTGCACAAGAATAGCTTTCAGCTTCTTTTCCCCTGGGCTTTGGCTTTGAAACTCCAAATTATAAGATATTGAAAGACTGTAACTTTAGAAATACTGTAACTTTAGAAAATCCTCAAAGAAATGCACTGTCTTAAAACCAAACTCAATACCAAATGTTCTGCCTCTCACAATCTCTCATTTACAAAAAAAAATCCTCTGGAAAAATCAAAAAGAAAATACTTTCCTCTATCCATTTCAGGCTACAAACTCCACAACCCTTTTGCTTTTTATTTTGGTTAGCAGCTTGGACTCCCTTACTGCATAACTAACCTGAACAAATATTGTGCCTTAGATCATTTCAAGGGAACAAATTCCAAAACAAGCAAAGAAACAATAGACAACAATTTTTTTCTCAAGGTAAAAAAAGGTAGGTAATTAATTATCTGCCTAAGGAGGAGAGCTAATCATTTATGTTGGGTTTTTTTTTTTTATTAACCATAGTACAGTTTATATAGATTTTTAAGTCAGGAAGGAAAAAAGAAACCATACACAGTAGTTTTGAACTACCTTCAGCCCTACTGTGCTGTGTACTTAGTGTAATAATATCCTTACCAAAACAAGGAATGGTTTATGCAGCCCCATGCTGCATAGGAGCCCTGTAAATACAGGAATTTTACATAATGTACAAGTGTCACCCTTTATAGAGGGTATTACATACTTTTGCTACCGGGAACGAAGCTTTGTGGTCAGTGAAAATATTCATCTATAGGCCTGTTGCTGGTGTTGAGCAATATTGAATTTTAGAATGCTGGGTCGAGTCCAGCCCCTTTCCTATCCCCTGCAAAGCCAGGAGAGTGATGGCAGCACAGGAGTGTGGGCTCCTGATTCCTTCTGACGGTCCCCAGACACAAACACAGCAAATGCCTCTTGGTTTCATACTTCCTTTGAAAGGGAAGGGGAATAAAAGGTCCTATTATGTTGCATGAACAAATTATAAGTTTCCCTGTATGCAAGCCTGCAGAAAAATCTTCCCATGAGAAAGCATCTTTTTACTGTCCTTTACTCTGTACAAGTTTCTATAAACAAATCTCTGATCTGTGTTTCAAGGACATTTGGATTTCTCTGCCTGTCTCCTGATAATAGGAGATGGGGGTTTTCTTCCTTTCAGCCTATGAGGTGAAAAGTTGTTATCTCTGATTGTGTAAGCTATTCTGGCATTCCTTGGATGGAGCTTGGAGCAAGAGCTTCAGATGCTCTGGACTGGGCAGATAATAGCCCAAATCCTTTGAATTATGGAGTCATGTTAATAAATCATATTTAGCCTTCTGATATTATTATTGTCGAGTCCTTTGCATGGACCACAGCAATACTACTACAACCCAAAATCTGATTAACTTTGGCTGTGGTGAGCAGCTTCCTGGTAGCTCTGAGGCTCAGCTCCTTCTCTGAAGGAGAAGAGAAAGGTGTCTTCCCTGGACATATATACATTTGCCTGCATATACTGCAGCTTTTGCACAGTGACCCAGCCTGGCACTGGATATACCTCAGTGTTCCTTGCATGTGGTGACTGATTATAAGTTTTTTGTGTCACTTTTTACATTTTTGAGAGCTTTTCTGGGAAGCTCCAGTCATGTTAAACGCAACGGGGGAAAAAAGAACTCTGTGAGGATAAATAGGAAGGTTTGCTAATCAGACTTGGTGACTGGCAAAGAACAAGTTCAGGACTTTGGCAACTCTCTTGGGTCTGTATTGCCGTGGTCCATGCATTAACAAAGGACTCTTGACAATAATATCAGAAGGCTAAATATGATTTATTAACATGACTCCATAATTCAAAGGATTTGGGCTATTATCTGCCCAGCCCGGAGCATCCGAAGCTGCTGCTTCCAGCTCGGTCCAAGGAATGCCAGAATAGCTTACACAATCAGAGATAACAACTTTTCACCTCATAGGCTGAAAGGAAGAAAACCCCCATCTCCTATATCAGGAGACAGGCAGAGAAACCTCTGTGTCCTTGAACACAGCTCAGAGATTTGTTTACAGAAACTTGTACAGAGTAAAAGAAGTAAAAAGACGCTTTCCCATGGGAAGAATTTTTCTGCGGGCCTGAATGCAGAGAAACTTATAATATGTTCATGCAACAGGTCTGCAGTTCTGGTGTCATTTTTGAGCATGTACTGTCTGTGGCTAAGAAACGAGAGTTGTGCTCTCTGTTAATCTGTCATATTGTCCCTTAAAAATCTAACTGGAAACCAGAGATCTACAGTCCTCCAGGACAAGGTATGGTTGTCTCTAAGGGAATATACCTAAGCAACCAATGGCCTGAGGAGCAGGATTGGATCCACTTTTTTGGGGGGTTCAAGGTCCACGCACTCCAGGACATCCCACTGATGTCTGAGACACTCACTTGAGATGATGGTACATCTATTATAGCTTCCACTTGCAGTACCACTTTGAAAATTAGTTTTCCCTTATTTTCATTTTTCTAAACTGCTGGATAAGAACAATATTCTCTCAGTGTAAAGTGCTTTGATAGCATCCCAGGAAAAGGTGCCAGGCATGAGGTCTCCATAACACACCAAAGTACTTGGAGCCATATTCCCCTTGGATGCAGGCAAGCAGTCCTGCATTCTTTACTCACAGTGTGAGCTCTGCAGACACAGGCTGTCCCAGGGGGCATTTAGCTAAGCTGCTGTGCTGCTGTGCAGGCCAGGATGCTCATTAGCTGGCACCCAAAACTGCACTGACATCCCTGCCCTGCTTTGGCACTGGCTGGCTCACCTCCAGCAGGTGCAGACATTCAGTGTGGCAAAGACACAAATGTCTCGCAGCAACCAGGGACGATCAGCCCACAGGAGAGGGAATTGGAAATCCTGTTCAGTCCCTGAGCAGTAGGGTGGCACAAATGATTGGAAATCCTGTTCAGTCCCTGAGCACTAGGGTGGCACAAATGATTGGAAATCCTGTTCAGTCCCTGAGCAGTAGGGTGGCACAAATGATTGAAAATCCTGTTACTTATTCAGCTTTCTTACCGTGGATCTCAATGCTTTATTTTGGGCTTCCTATTCCTGCTTATGTTGCCTCCATTTCTCACCTGGATACCTTCATTATTTTTACTGAGCAGCTGTTTCTTTTTATAGTTTACTAGACTATTTTGACTGATACCTAAATGAAAGCAGCTCTGCTGTTGCAGCTGAAGTACAGAACACTGCTGTTCCCAAGAAAATATTTTCTTCCCGTGAGTGCAACAAGATGCTTCTGAGTAAAACCTCCAAATGAGTGATGTCTTTTTAATTATTTGACACAACTTTACATTATGCTCTCCTATCTAACACCTTGCCTCGTGCCACTCTTCTGTCTTCCTCTTCCTGACTCCAATGATCTACCTCCTGTGATTTTTTGTCTTTTGCAGTATTCCTTATCCTGACAGTAGGAATGAGATCACACAAAGCAGGAACACAGCAGATAGACCTTTGAGTATCACAGCCAAATATTGCAAAATGAGCATGCTCTGTTGGGTAACTCAGCTGGGTTTTAAAAAACAAAAACTCCACGGAATTCTGCCATAAAATTAAAGATTAACTGGGCATCTTATAGCATGACAACAGAATCAGGCCCAGTGCTGATATTATTTGCTCAGGACCGGAATGTGAAGCTAAGGATGCATTCAGCAGTAGGCTGAGACACTCACTTGAGATGATGGTACATCTATTATAGCTTCCACTTGCAGTACCACTTTGAAAATTAGTTTTCCCTTATTTTCATTTTTCTAAACTGCTGGATAAGAACAATATTCTCTCAGTGTAAAGTGCTTTGATAGCTTCCAAATGGAATTTCTCTAAGTATGCTTTTTGGGTTTATTACAACACTAAACTTTTGATTTCACTCTAGGTAGAGTGCGTTAATTATGTAAAGCAGACCAAAATTTAGTAATGTTAATGGCACTCAGATTTAAAAAAAAAAAAAATGAGAGGTGTCTTTTAACTTAGGACTGTTGGTCCCACACTTTTGAGCTGGCACAGAGATGACACAATAAATCTGTTGTGATCTTCAAGCTCTGGGTCGAACACTGTGCTGTTGATAATTTTAAGGGTGGAAAAGAGGAGACAAAAATTGTTGCTTGCTGAAAAAGAGTAGAATGACAAGTCTGTGTCTTCTTTGGATGTGCCTATGCTCATTTCTGTCCTTGGCCTTGCAAGCCATGTGCAAAATATGCACATGTTCACAAATATGAAAAAAAGTCATGTTCACAAATATGGGGCTGAGAGGCCCCATATGAATATGAAAAATATGAATATGAAAAATATGAATATGAAAAATATGAAAAAAAAGCCATGTTCACAAATATGGGGCCAAGTGGCCCCTCTTGAATGCCAGCAGTTTTTAAAAGATGCTGCCAGGGATGTCATTTGGATATGTAAGGAGGTAGCATTAGTTTGCTGTCTGCCAATGTCTGGGTTCTTTGGTTGGTCTTCACACAGCTGGGAACTTGCTACTTGGGTTTTTTGGAGGCAGTTTTTTTGTGAGTTTTTTGCTAAGGATGAAGAACGAACAGGACTCTCTGTTATTTGGTCTTTAGGCTGTTGTTTATTTTTCTTTTATCTTAAGTTTAGTACGCTGTTTACACACTAGACTTAGCATACAAGAAACAAGGTACAAAATGGACTAAAATGGTTTAGAGTACGCAAAACTCGAAAAAAGAAAAAAAAAAGAAAAAAACCCAACACCTAAAATCTTTTATTTTATCTCTTATTCACTTTTATATTAAAATCTTAAAACTCTAAATTTTTTACTTTATAATAAACTATTACTACTACTACATACTACTACTTAGTTTACACTTTTATACTCTAACTCATCTTAAAACTTTAATAATCTTTTCTCTAAAATAAAAATTAAAAATAATATTCTACTAAAAATCAAAACTTTCTAAAACTAACAAAAAAACATTCCCTATACCCTAAATTCCAACATCCATAGAGCAGAAGGTTGTTGTAATGATAGTTCAAAGAATTCTTGGAGATCTGGACAAACCTCTCCAACAGTGCCCACTGAATGTTCAGAAGGACCAAGAAAGCTGACTGGAAATTTTGGGTACCCCATCCTTTTGTAGTGAGATGAGAAGAGGAACGGGGGAAAGCACTCAGGCAGCAGCATGAGCAAGCTGGAATGTCATGAGTTTCCCACTGGCACAGAATGAAGTGAAAGTATTCAGGGACACCTGCAGCCTCAGGGCTGAGGCACAGCAACCAGAGCATTGTTTCCAAGGGAGGATCTTGCAAAGATCATGGGCTAAACTCTCTGAACACCCAGAACCTGTGACGGAACTTAGACCCTAAATCTGTGGCTCAAGTCTGTTCCTGAAAGAATGTCTGCCTAAGTGAGCATTGAGCTGTCTCTAGATTTTTCTGCTTTGCTATTTTCTTACAATGTGGACAAAAGTGTAAAGCTCCCACAAATAAGGTCTTCATCAGCAAGTTGAGTTCTTAGAGTTTTAAAGACAGAAGAAGGAGTTACCATGGTTCTGAGGAAGGAAAGTGACCCAGTTCCAGAAGATAGTGACACAGACAGAGCATTTGGCTTCAGCAAACAAGATTGGTACATTTTGGCAGAAGTTTTAGAGATCAAACCAGTTAATTTGTAGTTTTTAGATCTAAAATATTTTGCTTAGACCTAACATCATAGAAATGCTATGGCCAGAGAATTTGCTTTTGAGCTCATATTCAGAGTCCTTTTATAGTAAAGGGGAAGACCCTTAGTGCTGGGACTGCCACATTTGATCCATTTTAGTACTTATTTAAGGATGGAATGAATCACACAGTGGAAGGAAAAACCTTCCACTGAGAAGTCTAGGTGAGTGTGTCAAATATAGATATGTATTGGTACAGATGTACCCTACTGCAGACTGTGATTCATACACACTTCATGTAATGATTTTTCCAGCTTTTTGGACAGAACTTCTTCTGTGCCTCTCTCTCAGCTGGAGAGTAGTTTTCTGATTGTTGACCATGACACAGAATATTGCAGGTAAAGTCACTGGGGGAAAAAAAAAAGCAAATCAAAATCTATTCAAACAGCTCTCTAAAAGTCAACTTAAAATTGTGTCTTCACGAAATGTGATGCTTTGATGGAGATTCTAAAATGGGAATGTTTCTTGTTTAGGTTAAGCAAGTGGCTTTCAAAGAAAATCCTTAAGATGCAATTACAAAGAAACGAGGCAATAGAATTCAGAAAGTATGTATTACAGAATATAGAATTAGAATGCTGTGTGTTCCACATCTATGCTATAGGTAAACACAATATGGAAATAATTGAATTTTTTTTCTGTTTTAATTTAAAATTATCAGAAAAATACTGTCCACCTGCATAGCAGAGGGCCACTTAAATCCACTCTAATTTATTGAAGCAACAGAAATGTTTAAGGGCAGTCTCCCACACAGTTTACCTGGTTTTTTTCTTCATCAATGCTAATTGTTAACTCCACCTGAAAAACAGTACTTTTCCCCTCACACACCTCAGAGAACAAAGACAATAAACTTTGGAGAAATAGTATGGGGCTGTTTTATCCTTTTTTTTTTTTTTCCTGATGGTTGTTCCTTTAGATGTCTGTTTCTAGGACTACACAAGCACAAGCCCCAAGGCACTCACACAAACTCTGCTGTGTTTCCTAATACTTCAGTTTGACTTTGCACCCTTAACATTTTGTAATGTCAGTTCTGCACGTGGTGCACATCCTGCTGCCTGTCTGAGTGCTCGCTGAGTGGCTCTCACACACCAGTTCCTGGCCAGTGACTGGACGAGCCACTTTTATTTTAATGTTCTGAGCACCTTTAAGCCCCCACTCCTTTCCCATCTCCCCAGGTGACCCAGCTGCCTGACGAGGTCTCGGCCTCCCTGTGCTGCTCTCACCAGATGGGGTTAAGGGTGAGCAGCAATTTACACCTTGTCAAAATCAGAGGGGTGGCTTTATGACAGAAAGGTAAAAACGTGAAGTGGCTCAGCTTTTGTTAGTTGTGGAGCCAGGCTGAAACCCAGCAGGCACTGGGTACCACTCCAGGAAGCAGCTGGGTCAGACTGCTTCAGACTGGTTCAGGCTGCCCAGCAGGCACTGGGTATCACTCCAGGAAGCAGCTGGGTCAGACTGCTTCAGACTGGTTCAGGCTGCCCAGCAGGCACTGGGTATCACTCCAGGAAGCAGCTGGGTCAGACTGCTTCAGACTGGTTCAGGCTGCCCAGCAGGCACTGGGTATCACTCCAGGAAGCAGCTGGGTCAGACTGCTTCAGACTGGTTCAGGCTGCCCAGCAGGCACTGGGTATCACTCCAGGAAGCAGCTGGGTCAGACTGCTTCAGACTGGTTCAGGCTGCCCAGCAGGCACTGGGTATCACTCCAGGAAGCAGCTGGGTCAGACTGCTTCAGACTGGTTCAGGCTGCCCAGCAGGCACTGGGTATCACTCCAGGAAGCAGCTGGGTCAGACTGCTTCAGACTGGTTCAGGCTGCCCAGCAGGCACTGGGTATCACTCCAGGAAGCAGCTGGGTCAGACTGCTTCAGACTGGTTCAGGCTGCCCAGCAGGCACTGGGTATCACTCCAGGAAGCAGCTGGGTCAGACTGCTTCAGACTGGTTCAGGCTGCCCAGCAGGCACTGGGTATCACTCCAGGAAGCAGCTGGGTCAGACTGCTTCAGACTGGTTCAGGCTGCCCAGCAGGCACTGGGTATCACTCCAGGAAGCAGCTGGGTCAGACTGCTTCAGACTGGTTCAGGCTGCCCAGCAGGCACTGGGTATCACTCCAGGAAGCAGCTGGGTCAGACTGAGGAGCTCCATCACCCTCCCAGCTCTGTGGATTCGCCATCCTCAGATGGCACTGATCACTGCCACGGGGTTTTGCACTTACCTGCTCTCTGCTTGTTCACCTCACAATTAATCCCTGGCTCAGCCTGCATCCCCTGTTGGTGTTTTCTCTCCTCCTCAAATCTGGAAGTACTTGTTGAGAGACCAGGGAAGAGAAGGCAAGGAGTACATTTTACCTGTCCACTGTCACTTAATCACCTGTTCCTTTCATTAGTGTGCCTTTAGTTTACTTCTTCAGCCTTTGATTTTGGCAAGCACATTCCCTAGAGGTTTCTCGAGAAAGCTCAGGGCTTTTTGAGCTAATTTCAGCTAGTGAAGTCTCAATATTTTTACTCTCAGGATCTTTTCAAGTGCTTTTTTCTTTTTTTTTTTTTTTTTGAATCTAAATAATTCCTTTAACCTACTTCTGTATGTCTGTACACAAAAGAATTGCTATGCCATCTCACAGCAGCATTCTGAATAGATTTAAAAGGGTTTCAGAGACTCAGCTATAAATATCATGGAAGTGATAATGCAAGAATGTTTTTATAGCACACCTATTCCAGAACCACAATCCAAACCCTGCCTTTGTGGAAAAACTGCTTGATGCCTTCCAGAAGGAATCTGTTGGTAACTAATTTCAATGTATGTTTCAAACAATATGAAATAGAAGATGTTTTCAAAACAAAAGGTGGGTTTGGAGTTGTTTTGAAAGGTGGGGTGTATAGATTTCGTGTATGCACTTGCTGAAATACACTGTTCTTGTCTTCCTGTATATTCACACAGACCTCAACCTGATAATCTATTATTCCATTTAATGCATTTATCCCTTCCATATGCCAGAATGATCTCATTATTGTATATATGGACACCTGTTCCAAATGATTTCTAATGGCTTTAATTAGGCTTATTTAAAATTTTAATTATTATTTTGTAGCCTTTGTTTAGAATCAGATTCCTGACACAAATTTGCCAGAAATTGCAGGGATTGCAAACAAAGTTCCATGCGCTAACAACTGCTGTGACAGCTGTAAACAATATCCACTACTCCCATAACATTCTTCAAGTTGCAATAAATTTGTTTCTCTGCCTGCCTTAGTGATTTAAGTGCTTGAAGTTAAAATTTTAAAGCAACCACTTTGTATTAAATTATAGTCATAAATTGGTGTAATAACTACCTTCTTAATGGTCAAAGAGTACAGCCAAAACCAAGAAATCTGTTCACTAAAGGAAAACATGTACACATCAATATAAACTGTTAAAACACATTATCAGTTATTTTCTTAAGTAGTTAGCTGGGGGTTTTTTAGTTCCATTAAAAACGCCAGGCAGAAAATCATCCTGTCTACTTTTCATGGGTAGTCATGTGTATGACAGGGGCAGCATCTTCAAAAACCTATGAAACCCATACATGCTGACAGAAAAGAGGAGTATTTCAGCATTGGTCATTCATTTAGTCAGCCTGACCCTTGCTGTTGAGCACAGCTTCCTTCTCAGAGCTAAGAGCAAATTTGGAATGGGAATCATGGAGGTCTTGTTTTGCTTATCCCTTCAACTGACAGGAGAGCTGTAAAGTATTGAAAGTATTGCCTCTCTTGTCACGGATCTGCTGTTCTCTTGATGCCTCAGGTTTTATCTTTTATATTTTTCAGGTTCTGTGCTGCTTTAGTGTGGAGTTCTGAGCTTCATATCAGGGCATGGTGAGGTCTCTTCACAGAGTAGGGAGACAAAACAATTCCTTCTCTAGCTGGGGACCAAGGACAAATGATCCAAATCTCAGGCCCAAGAGTATAAACAATGGCAAAATGAAGAGAGAAAAATAAGAAGGATGGGACTTGATGGGCTAAAGCTGGAATTGGACAATGAACTCCAATCTGCAAATGGAGCAGAACTTATAAAAGTGGCAGAGCCTGTGACCAGTGTGCATTTTGGGACCATTTTGGTTCATCTTGGGCTCTTGTGCTGCCCAAGGTGGATCCATTGAGGCTTTTTAATAAATCCCTACTTTAGCTCTGTCTAGTCTCTGTTCTAGGTCAGCCTCTCAAGGCATCACCCTGCCCATCAGTCGCTGCACAGACTGTGGAAATTCAACTTTGAGCCCTTCAGAGGCTGGAGGCCTGCTGTGCCAGTGAGGGACACAACATCTCCAACAGGCCTTTATGGGCTTTCTATCCCTCTTTATGTTCCTCCTGTTTCCTGTGTCCATCCCTGCTGGTGAGGGAGAAGGAGAGGCTTGGATCACAGGGCCCTTACTTCAAGCATAAGGAATGTGGCTTTCAAAGTTCAGCCAAGTATGAGCTACCAAGATACAACACCCTTTTAAACTGTAAACCTTCAGCCAGCAGCACCTTACTCCATACGTCTGCAGTGCTCAACACAACACAGAGCTGCTCCTTCCTGGAAAAAAAAGTCAGTTCCACAGAGCTACTGAGTCTTTGTCACAGTGATAGAGCCAGCAGTGTTTTTATCTGCACCCTTATTAAACCCCCATCATTTTAGTAAATGTTTCTCCTTGTTTACACTAGTTCATAACCTCCCTCAGCTAAGTGTCAGAGCGCTTCAGTGTTTCTCTGAAGCTCACTGACCAGGAGGAATGCTAGGGAGTGAAGTAGGGTGACCATGCCAACCTTCATGTGTTGAAGGTCCCGAATTTATTACTTTCTTTTGACTATCACTATTTAGCACTCAATAATAGGTTACAGATATTTAACATCCAAATGACTGCTTGGTAAGCAAGTTATTCTACTGGATTCTGAGTTCATTTCACCTAGATATGGTTGCCAAATTCTGCGAGTAAAACCTGCAACCAAGAATTTTTTTTTTTTAGGATTTGGAATTATAGTCATTTTTCAAAACACTGCAGAAAAGTTACTACTGAGAAATTTGATTGGGAGCTAAAATACACTGTGTTTATATACATTTTGTGTAAGACATGGTCAGCATCAGCTTGGGGGCAGCAGTAATCACTGGTGGAGTAGTGAGTGTGGTTGTATTTTGATTAGCCTTCTGGTTTTTAATACCTTTAAAATGCATACATGGTACTTTCCAGTAAAGAGCAGTTTCTCTGTAGCATTTGCTACATTTTGCATATATTTATTCTTATTTGAGTCAAGGAGTGCAGATGTTAAACAGCCTTTTGTTCACCTTTTGTGGTGATTTAAACCTCTGTATTCCAGGGCTTGTGCATCTTTCTTACTATCTAATACCAATACCAGGCACAGTGTACCTCTAGTTTATAAATTAAGAATACCTTTCCATTTTTATGTGATAGCTGTCACTTTGCGTTTCTGATCTTTAAAGAATATATTTTACATGCAGGATTTTTATAACCATGGTATTTTTAACCTTAGATTACAGAGAATTCTTAAAAACAAACGTTTCCTCTGTGCATTACAGCTGAAAATGTTACAGATGAAAGCTGAAATTACAGATGAAAACTACTGCCAGTAAACTATGTCATCTTTAACAAAGGCTTTGCCTAATGCTGACAGCAATTACCGTGTTGCTGGTAGGTATGTGCCAGGACTTGGGACTCTCAGACAAATTTCAGCTATGCTGTCCCTTGAGATATTTAATTTCAGATTTTTGTTGTTGTTGTTGTTTCACTTAGGGTGATATACATAGCTAACCATGTATTTTTGATGGTAATTTGACTAAGTAAATGTGAGATCAAAGCATTTTGTTGCCGTCTCAAGCTGTTGGTAAATTACAACAGAATCTCTGTGTGGAACAGATGGGAGCTCTCACTAGTTTGGCAGGTGAGTGATTTTCTCTGCAAATGGAATCCTTCCAGCTCAGCTCTGTGGCACTGCAGCATAAAAGAGTGTAAAGGGCAGAGTATATCATGAAAATATATAATGAGAAGGAATAACCAGCTCATGCTCAAGAAAATAAAGTGGTCTGCTAGAGAGGGAAGGGCGTCAGAAAAAATGTCTGAAGGTATCAGAGTCACTGAGAAAAAATGTGATGGACTATTTCTAGTAAGATTTTCACTGAGAGATATTTAACTATGCTGTGTTGAATTATAAGCTTGCTAAATTGGTATTATTTCCAGATAATAATGTTTCAAAGAAAATTTATCCTGTTTGGAGAAGAAAAAGTAAGATTTCTTGTAAATTTATTGGTTTTATGACCAGTATTTTCATTTTAGGTTCTCTCTGGTTTTCTTTTAAATTTTATGGAGTAACAACAAATCTCTGTGTGGGTTTGTTTCCCACAAGTCTTGTTACAAAAGTGATTAAACACAGGGGCACTGCAGTTCAGTTCCCACCCGTTAAAGTTTAATCTTTAGCCACTTAGTTGTTCTGTGACATGCTTTGGACTACTAATGCCGTAAAGCCACATGGCATCTCTTAAAATTAATTTGTAACAAGCTAATAGAATACATCTGAAAGAGCAGGTAGAGTTAAGACCTAGAAGCTGTTAATGTGACTAATTACTGCCGGGGGCTCAGCTCAGTTGGAAGCCTGAAGAGCTTGTGGTCAGACCTAGCTGGTTTGCAGGGTGCTCCTGGGGACTGAGAGCTTCGGATCAGGCTGCTTTCTATGGCATTTCTTATTAAAACAACCAAAACCAAAACTCAACAAATCTATTAACAACTTGTGATACAAAAGGTCAGTGGGGTCCAAAATCCCAAGGAAGGAATTCCAGTTCAGAACCGAGCTGCTAGATCAGGATACATTGCAAAGGGCCCTGGACAGGTATTCAAAGATGTGTAGTTCTATACAAGAAGATAAAGTGAATTCCAGTGAAGATTACGGTAGTAGTTATTGAATTCAGATAATCAGAATCTTAGAATAATTAATAAAAAAAAATCAAGCAAATTATGATGGCACCTTTACACCTTTAGCAGCAGCAAAGATATTGGGTACAAAGTATTGGACAGTATTAACTCCAGGGAGCTGATGTGTGGTGAACTGAAAGCTTAGAGATGCTATGCAACGTGGACCATGTAAAAATGTACATCTTTTTCTTGTGCTGAAAGTTCTATTTATTTTGGGGCTTGAGAATATAATTTAGTGTTCTGTTTTTAAAGCCTGGAGATACTGGGATGGAAGTTCTGCTTTCCAGAGTGCTCCAAATGAAAGCAAATGTTAATGATTTTTTTTTTTTCCTATTTAGAAGGATATAACATGGAAGCTTATTTTAATAGGATTATATTGATATTTTCTCCCAAAGTATCAAGTCTTGGGACTGCATGGCGTGGTGGAGCTCCTGCATGGCACTGATGCCAACATGGAGCAGATACCATGTCTGGGCAGCTGGAATGTTTGCTTTACTGGCATTTCCAAAACGTGCTCCAGAATAACTGCAAACACACACACATACGTGCCAAATCTACAGGAGACTGAAAGGACACCCTGGCAGCCTGACTGCTTTTGTAGCAGGGTTATTTTGTGGCTTTTTTTGGCTGGTTGCTCTTAATAATTTTTGTTCTGCAAACGACTCCAACAAGATAATCCTACTATCAAAGTCATAGCGTTTGAGTATTTCTGAATTTACCAAGAGCCTGGTACCCAGAGAGGTGCCACTGGGAGTAGTTGGTTTGATGGTGCCTGCAGCAGGGTGAACAGCTTCTTTTAAAGATGTGTCCAAATATTCAAGCTCCCTTGGGAATGAAAAAGCACACATTGCTGGGTGGGGACAAATATAGAACTTCTCATCAGAACTCTGAATCACACTCTGGCCCCAAAGGAGTAGAGGAAGACTCATGGCCTAACTCCAAGAGAAAGACTTTTTGGGCAAGGGCTGCACTCAGATGGGTTCTCTGAAGCTGGAGGTTTCTTCTAAATAGAATTGAGAGGTGCTGTTGCCTAACACCAGGGAAACTGGACAGGAAGGTGGTTCAGTGGGACATGTTCCTCTCTTCTTTTGTTTGTTTTCTGCTATTGCCGTGGTCCATGCAGTGACAAAGGACTCTTGACAATAATATCAGAAGGCTAAATATGATTTATTAACATGACTCCATAATTCAAAGGATTTGGGCTATTATCTGCCCAGTTCAGAGCATAGAAGCTGCTGCTTCCAGCTCCATCCAAGGAATGCCAGAACAGCTTACACAATCAGAGATAACAACTTTTCACCTCATAGGCTGAAAGGAAGAAAACCTCCATCTCCCATTAATAGGAGACAGGCAGAGAAATCTAAATGTCCTTGAAACACAGCTCAGAGATTTGTTATAGAATCTTATACAGAGTAAAAGACCTTTCCCATGGGAAGATTTTTTCTGCAGCCCTGCATGCAGGGAAACTTATAATATGTTCACACAACATTCTGCAGTAAAGCTTGATTACTCAATTGGAGTCTGTCTTGTGCAGTATTAGACATAATGGGAAGTAAAATAGATGTGAAAACTGAGGAACAAGAGCAGAATATGGGAAAGGACATAGGCTAAAATTCAGACACAAAAGGAACAGTGAGAAGATGCACCCCAAGATGCCAGTGCAGAACCATACTTATGTTTATATTTATGTATTTACTTATTATATACTATATGTCTGGAGAAGACACAAGTGAAGCTCTACAGTGAGTCTGGTCCAGCTGAGTATGCATTGCCAATTGCAGTTATCATCCACAGGATAGAAAATTATTATTGTTGCTAAACAGCTTAAATAAATTGAAAGCAAGGTGGCAACAGTGCCATGAAATAGTCTGTGCAATAATTCTGATATGCTCCATCACTTTTATGAGCCTTGTGCATATTAAGCAGCCCAAACCAAACACAGATAATTACACAGGAAAACCATTCAGCATAAGGAATGGCTGCTGATTCCATCTGAGTTGCCTGGTACAGACTCAGGACACCAGCATCCTGATGTCAAGAGGAGAGCCAGCTAATCTCTGAGCAGGACATTGCTGGATAAGAAACCACATAATATGTGACCTAGAAAAGACGATGTTTTTCCACCCAGCCTTGGAAAACATAAAAGCAGAGCTCTTAAGGCAAAGGATAGCAACTAGTGCTTCCAGGAGAAATGAGGAATATTAAAATTGACTTTTTTATGCTCCAGCTCGGTTTGAGAAAGGATCTTGCTGTGCTCTTTTTGCTGTTTTATGGGGGTTTTTGAGTTTTGGTTTGTGGTTGGGTTTTTTTTGAAGACACACCCCAAGACTGTTATTAGTGGAAATACAGGGATCAGTTTCTAAGGGAAGCAGAGACCCTGCTAAACACTCAATAAGCTGGAGCCTTGTGCTGTTGTCTGCTGCCACACTTTACTATTTGCACAGTCATGGTGAAATGTTGAGAAATACAAATTATATTACTGACAGATGGAATTGTTTCTGTTTAAGGACAGATGCTTTTTATACAGCTTTTATTTAAAACTATGGATTTTTTTGAATGATTTTTTATGGAAATTTAGAACGGTAAATTACCACTTTCCTCATAAAAATGTGTTTTTCTCAGTCGAATCTATTTTTCAAGAACTTATACATTTATGCAACATACCGTCTTACTAAATTAATTACATAGCCAGCATTTTTATGATATTCAAATACCATTTGGGGAAAAGAAATACTTCCTGAAATAACTCCAAAAATCCTTGGACATACTTTTCTTACAGATGCATAAGTCTCCCCAACCCTTCTAATCGCAAAGATATTACAGCAAAACTTTTAATGAAGTTGCATTTTTTTTTGTAGTTACTATAATAGGACAGCAGCAAGGTGTGAAGGAAACTCACTCCATCACTGAGATATGAACAGTGGGAGGATAAATAAAATGACAATGTGGATTTATCATGGCTGTTGTCTGGGCTTCATCTCCCAAGACACTCTCTGTGCCATGTGACTGTGCCTTGGAGCTCGGTCTCCAGCATTTCAATGGAATTCTGGTGGATGTCAGCTCTCAGTCCCACAGCAGAAGGTAGCCAGATGCAAATGCCAACTTTGAAGGTGCTGTGCTGCATCAGAAAGAAAAATTAAGTGAAGAAAACATTTCATAACCAACACAAAATATAAATTAAAATATGGTTTTATAATAAT